>JAQQXO010000232.1:30000-32500 GCA_029852735.1 Persea americana | reverse complement strand
ATCGTGTCCCCTATCTCTATGAATATGAAGGAATTATTCCATTCTTGATCACTAATAATAGTGGAATCAATGGTGCAGAGTCAAAATGGGATTTTGACCTAACGTTTTTGATGAACCAATCCAATGAATACACCCGTAACAAGTCCCTATATGATTTCTGGTGGAATCGGAAAGCACTAAGTACAAGCAAGATACACAGTTGCCCCTTGGAAGTCTCAAGGGAATGTGACTAATGGAATATGTAGGAATAGTAAGACCTATTGTTGCCTTTCATAAACAAAAAGCAGAAAAAAAAAAATATACCATCAAGATATATAACTATCTATCACATACCCCTAATTTCCCATCTAAGCCTTACTGTCTCTACTTCTGTGAAATGTGAAACAATTGGAAGACACCCTATTACATTCTTGGCGGGGTTACCCCAACGAAAGCACCTTTTTCCACTTTTATTCTATAAAAGCCAATCACCCATACAATATTAATTGAAAACCTGAGCACTCAGAGACTCTCATGAGTTTGTATGGATACAAAGTATCTTCAGTTCTTTCCACAACTCCTAATTGGATTCCCCACCAGCCTACCCAATCTACTTCAAGACTCAGTCAGTAAACACTAGTAGGGTAAGGTAATTCGGAAGTATTTATAGTCCTTCCTATAACCCCTTCTTGGATCCTAGGAGCAAGGATTTACAGTCTCTTAGGAACCTTCCTTTGGATACACGGATTTACGGTCCCTGACTTTCGTAGTTCTGAATCTCACAATTGAATCTTACTATGGATTTGATTCGATTGATAAATCAAATCAATGGCCTGAACGCATCAGGAATCCGTAATTAAGTGAGTATTTCTTTATTTATATTGGTAATTCATATTGGTATGGTACAGGTTTGGGTCACACCCCTTATTTTTGAAGAAATAATGGAAAGTCAACCCCCCGATTCTTAAAATTGGGTATCGACAGTCCCCGCCCCTTACCTCTGCTTCTGCCAGGCAAGAATTTTGTGAGTTCTATTAGTTTAGTAGGGTAAGAAATTCCGAGTCTTTTGTTAATCAGGCGACACCCGGATTTGAACTGGGGAGAAAGGATTTGCAGTCCCCCGCCTTACCACTCGGCCATGCCGCCAAAACGATACAAAATAGATATAGATGGAAATATTCTGGGGAATTGCTGAACCATTTCTTTTTTTTGATTGGATCCTGTTGTTCTCTTAGATTGATTGTATTTCAAAACACACAACACCTAAATAAAAGCTTTCCCCTTTTTTTCTATTGAAAGAGAAAAATGGATTTCCAGTCACAGAATCAAAAATTCAGAGCAAATTGGAAGCATTAATGACTGTGAATTCATGAATGGTTCTTGGATTTTGATCTCCAATTTTGTTTCCTTAATAACATAAGGAGATCAAATTGATATACGACTAATCAGTCTCAATTCTTTTCCATAATTAATCCTTTTCAATTTCAATTATAACAACAATTATGTGTATATGTAAACCCCAGAACAGAAATTCTTACACGGATACCTAGTCAGGTATCTTATCTACATATTCCTATTAGGAAATCGTCGTGCTTGCATTTTTCATTGAATATATTGAATATAAAATCGAAATTTGGATATAGCACGACCTATGTTGCCTCAAGGGAACTTCGATAAAAGATGGGATATACGGATAGCTAGATAGTTATATCTGCATGTACTTAATAAATATGACTTCTCTTACGCACTTCAATCGTATTCTACTAATTAACAAATGGGTAGAAATCTCTTTTCTCTCTGCGAATCATTTTTTGAACAACGGAATCGATGAAATAAATTAAGTGCTAAAATCAAAGTCAACTCTAGACGGTTCCTGATTATTCTGTCTTTATCTCACTCATAGAGAACAGATTCAATTCCGAATCCATTTATGGTACCCAATCTGATCGTAATATCATAAGGTAGAAATTGGATCTATTTTGATATTCTATACAAGACTCCATAAGTCTAAGTGGCAGAATTTTGTTTCCAGGAATGTTTTATCAATTCATTTCCATTTGTATCTGTCGCAAATTCGAATTTGAGTCACATTTTTTTTATTCCTCCGTTCATACGTATTTAGTACATATATATATGTATATGGGGTTGGATAAAATTTCATGTTGTTCAAATGAGCAAAATATACATTCCATCGTTGCTAGATCAATCTATATGGTTCAACGAAGAGTGAGCCAATAGTTGGATTTTTTCGATAAACGGAAAACTTAAGATGTTCCGGGATGGAAATGAGGGAATGTATACAATACCAGGGTTTAGTCAGATACAATTTGACGGATTTTGTAGGTTCATTGATCAAGGCTTGATGGAAGAACTTCATAAGTTTCCAAAAATTGAAGATACAGATCAAGAAATTGAATTTCAATTATTTGTGGCAACATATCAATTGGCAGAGCCCTTGATAAAAGAAAGAGATGCTGTGTATGAATCACTCACATACTCTTCTGAATTATATGTATCCGCG
>JAQQXO010000232.1:5000-27500 GCA_029852735.1 Persea americana | reverse complement strand
AGTATCCGGGAAAAAGCAGAATATTGGATGGAAGAACAGGAGATCCTTTTGAACAACCGGTTATAATAGGAAAGTCCTATATCCTGAAATTAATTCATCAAGTTGATGATAAAATCCATGGACGTTCCAGCGGGCATTATGCACTTGTTACACAACAACCCCTTAGGGGAAGGGCCAAGCAAGGGGGACAACGAGTAGGAGAAATGGAAGTTTGGGCTCTAGAGGGATTTGGTGTTGCTCATATTTCACAAGAGATGCTTACTTATAAATCGGATCATATTAGAGCTCGTCAGGAAGTACTTGGAACTACAATCATTGGAGGAACAATACTTAAACCCGAGGATGCGCCAGAATCTTTTCGATTGCTCGTTCGAGAACTACGATCTTTGGCTCTGGAACTGAATCATTTCCTTGTATCTGAGAAGAACTTCCAGATTAACAGGAAGGAAGCTTGATCGAAATGAATCAGAATTTTTCTTCTATGATCGACCGATATAAACATCAACAACTTCGAGTTGGATCAGTTTCTCCTCAACAAATAAGTGCTTGGGCCACCAAAATCCTACCTAATGGAGAGATGGTTGGAGAGGTGACAAAACCCTATACTTTTCATTACAAAAGCAATAAACCGGAAAAGGATGGATTGTTTTGTGAAAGAATTTTTGGACCTATAAAAAGCGGAATTTGTGCTTGTGGAAATTATCGAGTGATCGGAGAGGAAAAAGAAGATCCGAAATTTTGTGAACAATGCGGAGTTGAATTTGTTGATTCTCGGATACGAAGATATCAAATGGGATACATCAAACTGGCATGTCCAGCGACTCATGTATGGTATTTGAAACGTCTTCCTAGTTATATCGCGAATCTTTTAGATAAACCCCTTAAGGAATTAGAAGGCCTAGTATACTGCGATGTGTGATTTGATCGAAATTAGGATTTTACAGATTCGGAATGAGAAACTGTCATCCCATTCAATTCGATGGGGATGCCCCTGACTCTGACATGTATCTTGGGAGGAGGAATATGAAGCTCAGAATTATGGTTGTATTCAATACTTCCAAATGAAAGGGGAATTGATCCATGGTCGATTCCGTAACATATAACAGTTGTACCTCGTGAAAAAAAAACTTCTTTCGTGGAATTAGACGTTCTATTTCTTTTAGAAAGAGATTCTGTTCAAATAAACAAATATGACACGGTTACAGGAGCCCATCCATCGCATATATGCTTCAAGGGACATTATGGCATAACCGTCGAGGTGAAGTGGAGACCTAAAAGATCGAATGAAACAATACATAGACAAGTAAATCCCTTATTAGTTCCAAGGTATTCCTTTAATTTAAGGGGATTTATCATTCGAAGGGAAGTAGACTACTCAATAATTTGACATTCCATTTTTATCGTAATTGAATAAGTAATTCAGAAAAGTCAAAGGAAGGATGAATCCATGAAATATTTTTGTTGGTCCTCACTGGGAACTTGAGTAAGGAGTAGATCTTTCTGGGGTTTTCTAGAACAAAATTTGAAAGTGGAGAACCCCTTTCTTTATTTGGTGTAACTACTTGAGCCGGATGAGAGGAAACCATCACGTCCGATTTTGAAGGGGGGATCCTATAGGAACCTATCCCAATTTTTCTTTTGCCAGGCCCATAGCTAAAAAACCGACTTTCTTGCGATTACGAGGTTCATTCGAATCTGAAATCCAATCCCGGAAATACAGCATCCCACTTTTTTTTACTACCCCAGGTTTCGATACATTTCGAAATCGAGAAATCTCTACTGGAGCAGGTGCTATCAGAGAACAATTAGCCGATCCGGATTTGCGAATTATTATAGATCATTCATCGGTAGAATGGAAGGAATTAGGGGAAGAAGGGTTCACTGGGAATGAATGGGAAGATAGAAAAATTGGAAGAAGAAAGGATTTTTTGGTTAGACGCATGGAATTAGCTAAGCATTTTATTCGAACAAATGTAGAACCAGAACGGATGGTTTTGTGCCTATTACCAGTTCTTCCTCCCGAGTTGAGGCCAATCATTCAGATAGATGGGGGTAAACTAATGAGTTCGGATATTAATGAACTCTACCGAAGAGTTATCTATCGGAACAATACTCTTACCGATTCATTAACAACAAGTAGATCTACGCCAGGGGAATTAGTAATGTGTCAGGAGAAATTGGTACAAGAAGCCGTGGATACACTTCTTGATAATGGGATCCGCGGACAACCAATGAGAGACGGTCATAATAAAGTTTACAAGTCATTTTCAGATGTAATTGAAGGCAAAGAAGGAAGATTTCGTGAGACTCTACTTGGTAAACGGGTCGATTATTCGGGGCGTTCCGTCATTGTCGTGGGCCCTTCGCTTTCATTACATCGATGTGGATTACCTCGAGAAATAGCAATAGAACTTTTTCAGACATTTGTCATTCGTGGTTTAATCAGACGACATATCGCTTCTAACATAGGAATTGCTAAAAGTCAAATTCGGGAAAAAGAACCCATTGTATGGGAAATACTTCAAGAAGTTATGCAGGGGCATCCTGTATTGTTGAATAGAGCGCCCACCCTGCATAGATTAGGCATACAGGCGTTCCAGCCCATTTTAGGGGGTGGACGTGCTATTTGTTTACATCCATTAGTTCGTAAAGGATTCAATGCAGACTTTGATGGGGATCAAATGGCTGTTCATGTACCTTTATCTTTGGAAGCGCAAGCGGAGGCTCGTTTACTTATGTTTTCTCATATGAATCTCTTTTCTCCGGCTATTGGAGATCCCATTTCGGTACCAACCCAAGATATGCTTATTGGACTCTATGTATTAACGATCGGGAATCGTCGAGGTATTTGTGCAAATAGGTATAATCCATGGAATCGCATAAACTATCAAAATGAAACAGTTAATGATTATAAGTATAAATATACTACGAAAGAGAAAGAGCCCTATTTTTGTAGTTCCTATGATGTACTTATAGTTTATCAGCAGAAACGAATCAATTTAGATAGTCCTTTGTGGCTTCGGTGGCGACTAGATCAACGTGTCATTGCCTCAAGAGAAGTTCCTGTCGAAGTTCAATATGAATCTTTGGGTACCTATCATGAAATTTATGGGCACTATCTAATAGTAAGACGTATAAAAAAACAAACCCTTTGTATATACATCCGAACCACTGTTGGTCATATTTCTTTTTCTCGAGAAATAGAAGAAGCCATACAGGGGTTTTGTCAGGCCTACTCATACGGTACCTAAGCTAAGGAATTATGTAATACCGCGGGAATTTGGATCTCTCCGGTTCAACTGGAATCATAATTCCTTAATTTCTACATGAATCGAGATCCAGTAAAGGAGGTCTTCGAATCACTGACTCAAACCCATTGGCGAATCCTACTCAGCGGAATAGAGAAGTACTTATGGCAGAATGGGCTGATCTGTTCTTTTACAATAAAGCGATAGATGGGTCTGCCATGAAACGACTTATTAGCAGATTAATAGATCACTTCGGAATGGCATATACATCGCACACCCTGGATCAAGTAAAGACTCTGGGTTTCCAGCAAGCCACTGCTACATCCATTTCATTAGGAATTGATGATCTTTTAACAGTACCTTCTAAGGGGTGGCTAGTCCAAGATGCTGAACGACAAAGTTTCATTTTAGAAAAGCACCATCATTATGGGAATGTACACACAGTAGAAAAATTACGCCAATCCATTGAGATATGGTATGCTACAAGTGAATATTTGAGACAAGAAATGCATCCTAATTTTAGGATGACTGATCCTTCTAATTCAGTCCATATAATGTCCTTTTCGGGAGCTAGAGGAAATGCATCTCAGGTACACCAATTAGTAGGTATGAGAGGATTAATGTCGGATCCCCAAGGACAAATGATTGATTTACCGATTCAAAGCAATTTACGCGAAGGACTTTCTTTAACGGAATATATCATTTCCTGCTACGGAGCCCGCAAAGGAGTTGTGGATACTGCTGTACGAACATCAGATGCTGGATACCTCACGCGTAGACTTGTTGAAGTAGTTCAACACATTGTTGTACGTAGAACAGATTGTGGCACTACCCGAGGCATTTCCGTGAGTCCTAGAAATGGGATGACGGAAAGAATTTGGGTCCAAACACTAATTGGTCGTGTATTAGCATACAATATATATATGGGCCTACGTTGCATTGCCGCTCAAAATAAAGATATTGGGGTTGGACTTGTCACTCGATTCATAACCTTTCGAACACAACCAATATATATTCGAACCCCCTTTCTTTGCAGGAGTATATCTTGGATCTGTCGATTATGTTATGGTCAGAGTCCCACTCATGGCGACCTGGTCGAATTAGGAGAAGCAGTAGGTATTATTGCGGGTCAATCAATCGGCGAACCGGGGACTCAACTAACATTAAGAACCTTTCATACCGGTGGAGTATTCACAGGTGGTACTGCAGAACATGTACGAGCTCCTTTTAAGGGAAAAATAAAATTCAATGAGGATTTGGTTCATCCCACACGTACACGTCATGGGCATCCTGCTTTTCTATGTTATATAGACCTGTATGTAACTATTGAGAGTCACGATATTCTACATAATGTGAATATTCCACCCAAAAGTTTTCTTTTAGTTCAAAATGATCAATATGTAGAATCAGAACAAGTGATTGCTGAGATTCGCGCTGGAACATCCACTTTCAATTTTAATAAAGTTAAAGAGAAAGTTCGAAAACATATTTATTCTGACTCAGAGGGAGAAATGCACTGGAGTACCGATGTGTACCATGCACCTGAATATAAATATGGTAATGTTCATCTCTTACCCAAAACAAGTCATTTATGGATATTATCAGGAGCTCTGTGCAGATCCAGTATAGTGCCTTTTTCGCTCCACAAGGATCAAGATCAAATGAATGTTCATTCTGTTGAACGGAGATCTATTTCTGACCTCTCCGTGACTAATGATCAAGTGAGACACAAATTGTTTAGTTCGAATCCTTACGGTAAAAAGGGGGGGGTTCTTGATTATTCAGGACCTGATCGAATCATATCCAACGGTCATTGGAATTTCATATATCCTACCATTCTCCACGAGAATTCTGATTTATTGGCTAAGAGGCGAAGAAATAGATTTATCATCCCATTCCAATCTGATCAAGAACGAGAAAAAGAACTAATGCCCCGTTCCGGTATCTCGATTGAAATACCCATAAATGGTGTTTTACCTAGAAATAGTATTCTTGCTTATTTCGACGATCCCCTATACAGAAGAAGCAGTTCAGGAATTACTAAATATGGGACTATAGGGGTGGGTTCAATCGTCAAAAAAGAGGATTTGATTGAGTATCGAAGAGCAAAAGAATTTAGGCCAAAATACCAAATGAAAGTAGATCGATTTTTTTTCATTCCCGAAGAAGTGCATATCTTACCCGGTTCTTCGCCCATAATGGTACGGAACAACAGTATCATTGGAGTAGATACACGAATCGCTTTAAATACAAGAAGCCAAGTAGGCGGATTGGTCCGGGTGGAGAGAAAAAAAAAAAGGATTGAACTCAAAATCTTTTCTGGGGATATCTATTTTCCTGGAGCGACAGATAAGATATCCCGGCACTGCGGCATCTTGATACCACCAGGAACGGGAAAAAAAAATTCTAAGGAATCAAAAAAATGGAAAAATTGGATTTATGTCCAACGGATTACACCTACCAAGAAAAAGTATTTTGTTTCAGTTCGACCCGTAGTCACATATGAAATAGCTGATGGGATAAATTTAGCAACGCTTTTCCCCCAGGATCCGTTGCAGGAAAGGGATAATGTGCAACTACGAATTGTCAATTATATCCTTTATGGAAATGGCAAACCGATTCGGGGAATTTATCACACAAGTCTTCAATTAGTTCGGACTTGTTTAGTATTGAATTGGAACCAAGACCGAGATGGTTCTATAGAAGAGGTTCATGCTTCCTTTGTTGAAGTAAGGGCAAATGATCTGATTCGAGATTTCATAAGAATTGATTTAGTGAAGTCCTCTATATTTTATATCGGAAAAAGGAATGATATGGCAAGTTCAGGATTGATTGCCAATAATGGATCAGATCGCACCAATATTAATCCTTTTTATTTCAAGGCGAGGATTCAATCATTTACCCAACATCAAGGGACTATTCGTACGTTGCTGAATAGAAATAAGGAATGTCCATCTTTTCTAATTTTGTTATCATCCGATTGTTCTCGAATTGGTCTATTCAATGGTTCGAAATCTCACAAAGAATTAATTAAATTAATTAAAGAGGATCCCGCGATTCCCATTAGGAATTCGTTGGGTCCTTTAGGGATTGTACCTAAAATTACGAATTTTTATTCATTTTACTATTTCTATTTAATAACTCATAATCAGATCTTGTTAAAGAAATATTTTCTACTTGACAATTTCAAACATACTTTCCGAGGGCTTAGATATTATTTAATGGATGAAAATGGGAGAATTTATAATCCCGATTCATGCAGTAACATCATTTTTAATCCATTCGATTTGAATTGGTGCTTTCTCCCTCACGATTATTGTGAGGAGACATCCACAATAATTAGCCTTGGACAGTTTATTTGTGAAAATGTATGTATATCCAAATGCGGACCACACATAAAATCGAGTCAAGTTCTAATTGTTCATGTTGACTCCTTAGTCATAAGATCCGCTAAGCCCCATTTGGCTACGCCAGGAGCAACTGTTCATGGCCATTGTGGAGAAATCCTTTACGAAGGAGATACATTAGTTACATTTATATATGAAAAATCGAGATCGGGTGATATAACACAAGGTCTTCCAAAAGTGGAACAAGTGTTAGAAGCGCGTTCGATTGATTCAATATCGATGAACTTAGAAAAGAGGGTTGAGGGTTGGAACGAACGTATAACAAGAATCCTTGGAATTCCTTGGGGATTCTTGATTGGCGCTGAACTAACCATAGCGCAAAGTCGTATCTCTTTGGTTAATAAGATCCAAAAGGTTTATCGATCCCAAGGGGTGCAGATCCATAATAGGCATATAGAGATTATTGTACGTCAAATAACATCAAAAGTGTTGGTTTCAGAAGATGGAATGTCTAATGTTTTTTCACCTGGAGAACTAATCGGATTGTTGCGAGCGGAACGAACAGGGCGTGCTTTGGAAGAAGCGATCTGTTACCGAGCCATCTTATTGGGAATAACGAGGGCATCTCTGAATACTCAAAGTTTCATATCCGAAGCGAGTTTTCAAGAAACCGCTCGAGTTTTAGCAAAAGCTGCTCTACGAGGTCGTATTGATTGGTTGAAAGGCCTGAAAGAAAACGTTGTTCTGGGGGGGATGATGCCTGTTGGTACCGGATTCAAAGGATTAGTGCACCGCTCAAGGCAACACAGCAACATTCCTTTGGAAATCAAAAAGAAGAATCTATTCGAGGAGGAAATGAGAGATCTTTTGTTCCACCACAGAGAATTATTTGGTTCTTGCATCCCAAATAATTTCCCTGATACATCAGAACGATCATTTACGGGATTTAATGACAGATTCATTCTTTTCTTTTAACTATAGGGTCCTGGTCATTTGATTTGGTAATAAAGATAATAACGAATAGAAAGGAATTAATGACTTGGACTGGGTATTAACGGTCAATCTCCGGTAGAAGGTTCCGTCGGAACAATTATTTATTTCAGGTACCTCTTAAATAAAAAAAAAAAGAGAGAAAATGTGGGGAGAAATGACAAGAAGATATTGGAACATGAATTTTGAAGAGATGATGAAAGCAGGAGTTCATTTTGGCCATGGTACTAGGAAATGGAATCCTAGAATGGCACCTTACATCTCTTCAAAGCGTAAGGGTATTCATATTACAAATCTTACTCGAACTGCTCGTTTTTTGTCAGAAGCCTGTGATTTAGTTTTTGATGCAGCAAGTATAGGAAAACACTTCTTAATAGTTGGTACCAAAAATAAAGCAGCCAATTCAGTAGCATCAGCTGCAATAAGGGCTCGGTGTCATTATGTTAATAAAAAATGGCTCGGTGGTATGTTAACGAATTGGTCCACTACAGAAATGAGACTTCATAGGTTCAGGAACTTGAGATCGGAACAAAATACGGGGAAACTCAATTGTCTCCCGAAAAGAGATGTAGCAATGTTGAAGAGGCAATTATCTCACTTGCAAACCTATCTGGGCGGGATCAAATATATGACGGGGTTACCCGATATTGTAATCATCGTTGATCAGCAAGAAGAATATACGGCTCTTCGAGAATGTCTCACTTTGGGGATTCCAACAATTTGTTTAATCGATACAAATTGTGACCCGGATCTCGCAAATATTCCGATTCCAGCGAACGATGACGCTATAGCTTCAATCCGATTGATTCTTAACAAATTAGTATCCGCAATTTGTGAGGGCGGTTCTAGCTATATAAGAAATTGTTGATTAATAATAGGATAAGTCAATGACTTTGGAAACTCCATAAATTGATTGAATCGGTTACTATCCCTGAGTCTCAAAAAAGAGATCAAAATCACTGGGGATATTATGTGATCACTTGGGATCCGAAATATACGATTGATTCAAAGTAGACGAGTTGAGAAAGAGATACGAGATGGCTGAATCAAAATAATTCCTTTTTAAGTTCCATTTATGTCAGAGGGCAATATGAATGTTTTACCCTGTTCCATCAACTCACTAAAAGTGTTATACGATATATCCGATGTGGAAGTAGGCCAACATTTTTATTGGCAAATAGGGGGTTTCCAAGTCCATGCCCAAGTACTTATCACTTCTTGGGTTGTAATTGCTATCTTATTAGGTTCAGCCACTATAGCTGTTCGGAATCCACAAACCATTCCAACCGACGGTCAGAATTTCTTCGAATATGTCCTCGAATTCATTCGAGACTTGAGCAAAACTCAGATTGGAGAAGAATATGGTCCTTGGGTTCCCTTTATTGGAACTATGTTCCTATTTATTTTTGTTTCTAACTGGTCAGGTGCCCTTTTACCCCGGAAAATCATACAGTTACCGCATGGAGAGTTAGCTGCACCCACGAATGATATAAATACTACTGTTGCTTTAGCTTTACCTACGTCAGTGGCATATTTCTATGCGGGTCTTACCAAAAAAGGATTGGGTTATTTCGGTAAATACATTCAACCAACTCCAATACTTTTACCAATTAACATCCTAGAAGATTTCACAAAACCCTTATCACTTAGTTTTCGACTTTTCGGGAATATATTAGCGGATGAATTAGTAGTTGTTGTTCTTGTTTCTTTAGTACCTTCGGTGGTTCCTATACCTGTCATGTTCCTTGGATTATTCACAAGCGGGATTCAGGCTCTTATTTTTGCAACTTTAGCCGCAGCTTATATAGGTGAATCCATGGAGGGTCATCATTGACTAGCTTCCGAAATGGTCTTAAAAAAAAGCTTATCCCAACTCATACCGGTATATACGATCTAGAATAGGAGCAAAAAAAAAATGTATGATATTAGAGAATTAAAAAAAAGTAAGGGGGGTCGAGCTGGGTATATGTAAGGGCTCTAAGCCAATCCCTGTATATGTTTCGAAGAATGATTCTAGAATCCGGTTCAATAGAAGATACGGATGGTTTACGTTATTAAAGAAACAATGTATATGTGATATTAGATATTCACTAGTTATATATGGGCTATCCATATATATTATTTCCCATCCCACTGAATTTAGACGGATTCCAATGCAAGCCCTTCCGTTTTATCTGTGACTGTGGATTGAATGAATAAACAAATGAAGTCAAGCATGCATATAGAAGAGAAAGAGCGAAGAATTGAAAGAATGGAATGGTTCGGAACAAAGAAATGGAAGAACTGGAATCATATAGATTTACAAAGACTCCACGGATAGAAACTAAAAACGAGATATCGAAGTAGCTCTGATGATTCAGTAATATTATTATTTCAATTCAGAGTTCTTAGTTCTTTTTTTTTTTCGGATAGATCTTAAGTGATGGAATAATGAAGTAATAATTCATCGGTTGATTGTATCATTAACCATTTCTTTTTTTTGGTGCGAGGAACTTAATATGAATCCATTGATTTCTGCCGCTTCCGTTATTGCTGCTGGATTGGCTGTGGGACTTGCTTCTATTGGACCTGGAGTTGGTCAAGGTACTGCTGCGGGCCAAGCCGTAGAAGGTATCGCGAGACAGCCAGAAGCAGAGGGTAAAATACGAGGTACTTTATTGCTTAGTCTGGCTTTTATGGAAGCTTTAACGATTTACGGACTGGTCGTGGCATTAGCGCTTTTATTTGCGAATCCTTTTGTTTAATCCTATAAATGTGAAAAATAAATATTTATTTTCTTTTCCTATTTTATTGCCGCGGGCTTGCCTTGCCGAATTATATCCAAACTTAACTCCTACAATCACTTCTTCGTTGAGACAATACCCCCGGGGATGGAGTGATTTGAGGATGAGGAATTAGCATAGCAGACCCACTTGCTTTCTTCCCTTCCGTTCTTAATGGAAACTCTTTTTTACTTTTAGGAAGTGTTGCAACAAACAACAAACGAGGTATTTCGTAATTGACATGAAACCTGGGACTAAATAAATAGATTATTGAGAATTTCCATGGAAATAATAATAAAGAAAAATATTTATTAAAATGAATCTATTCATATTTATAATAAGGAAATTAATAAAAATAAATCAATCCAAAACAAAGGGGGCGAAGTGATACAAAAAGAACTCTGTTCCATTTTGTTGGTCCTATCTATAAGAGAAAAGCATATGAAAGATGTAACCGATTCTTTCGTTTCCTTTGGTCACTGGCCATCCGCTGGGAGTTTCGGGTTTAATACCGATATTTTAGCAACAAATCTAATAAATCTAAGTGTAGTGCTTGGTGTATTGATCTTTTTTGGAAAGGGAGTGTGTGCGAGTTGTGTATTTCAAGAATAGGCTGGATCCAACCGGCTGCACTTTCCTTTTTTTTTTTTGAATGGGAAAGTTATAAATAGGAAAGAAAGGTGCACGATCTCGACGAATTACTTCTGAATAAATTAAGAAATCATATGTAAGAACCATAGCATTTCGTAACTTATTGGTAAATCAACTTTGATTCTCTATCAGCCAATAATGTGGGACCTTTAACATGGTTAAAGCGAAACCGTTTGAAGTCCAGGCACAACATGGTACTCTTTCTACCACTACGTTAGTACGGAGATGGTTTCGAAAAAATGAATAGTTGGCAATTTGGTGTCTCGCCCTTTTATATCCAATGTTGAATCGATGACCTATGTCTAAAATAAGAAGAATTTTTGGATTTGAAGAAAACAAAAAAAAAGAACAACTTTGCTGACAATGACAGATTTTTTGCGGGTCGGAGAGTCCTCCGAATATTCTGGTCTCGTATCATATCAGTTTTGATATCTTGGAATACGAACAGAGAAGAGAGGGTAGGCTCATTACATTAAAATAGATGGAATGACCCATTAAGTAACTGAGTGTGAGAGGCCAAATGAATCGAAAGATTCATGTTTGGTTCGGGAAGAGATCATGGAAGTGAAGTGTGAAATGAATGGGAAGATAATCTACTTCATTAAGTGATTTATTAGATAATCGAAAACAGAGGATCTTGAGTACTATTCGAATTCAGAAGAACCTACGTGAAGGAGCCATTGAGCCGCTCGAAAAAGCCCGGGCCTCGCTTACGGAAAGTGGAAATAGAAGCAGATGAGTTTCGAGTGAATGGATACTCTGAGATAGAACGAGAAAAATGGAATTTGATTAATGCCACTTATGAGAATTGGAACGATTAGAAAATTACAAAAATGAAACCATTCATTTTGAACAACAAAGAGCAATAATCAGGTGCGACAACGAGTTTTCCACAAGCCTTACAAGGAGCTCTAGGAACTCTGAATAGTTGTTCAAACAGCGAGTTACATTTACGCACCATCGGTGCTAATATTGGCATGCTCGGGGCCATGAAAGAAGTAACTGATTAGCCCTTCTACTGTAGGCATTATTTTTTTTTTTTTTTCTTTGTTTCCGAAAAAGAATTAAGAGACACTAATGGTAACCATTCGAGCCGACGAATTAGTAATATTATCCGTGAACGTATTGAACATATAATAGAGAAGTCAAGATTGTGAATACCGGCACAGTACTTCAGGTAGGCGACGGCATTGCTCGTATTCATGGTCTTGATGAAGTAATGGCAGGGGAATTAGTAGAATTTGAAGAGGGTACAATAGGCATTGCTCTGAATTTGGAATCAAATAATGTTGGCGTTGTATTAATGTGTGACGGTTTGAAGATACAAGAGGGAAGTTCTGTAAAAGCAACAGGAGAATTGCTCAGATACCCGTTAGTGAGGCTTATTTGGGTCGTGTTATATATGCTCTGGCTAAACCCCATTGATGGGAGAGGTGAGCATTTCAGCTTCTGAATCTCGGTTAATCGAATCTCCTGCTCCAGGTATTATTTCGAGACGTTCCGTATATGAGCCTCTTCAAACGGGACTTATTGCTCTTGATTCGATGATCCCTATAGGACGCGGTCAGCGAGAATTAATTATTGGGGACAGACAGACCGGAAAAACAGCAGTAGCCACAGATACTATTCTACAACCAAAAGGGGCAAAATGTATAATTGTGTTTAGTAGCTATTGGTCAAAAAGCATCCTCCGTGGCCCAGGTAGTGACCACTTTCCAGGAACGAGGCGCAATGGAATACACTATTGTGGTAGCCGAAACGGCGGATTCACCTGCTACATTACAATACCTCGCTCCTTATACAGGAGCGGCTCTGGCTGAATATTTTATGTACCGTGAACGACATACTTCAATAATTATGATGAGCTCTCCCAAACAAGCACAAGCTTATCGTCAAATGTCTCTTCTATTAAGAAGACCGCCCGGTCGCGAAGCTTATCCAGGAGAGTGTTTTTATTTGCATTCACGCCTTTGGAAAGAGCCGCTAAATCAAGTTCTCGTTTAGGTGAAGGAAGTATGACCGCTTTACCAATAGTTGAGACTCAATCTGGGGACGTTTCGGCTTATATCCCTACCTAATGTGATTTCCATTACAGATGGACAAATATTCTTATCCGCTGATCTATTCAATGCCGGAATCCGTCCTGCCATTAATGTGGGTATTTCTGTCTCGAGAGTAGGATCTGCAGCTCAAATTAAAGCCATGAAACAAGTAGCCGGCAAATCGAAACTGGAACTGGCTCAATTCGCAGAGTTAGAAGCCTTTGCACAATTCGCTTCTGATCTCGATAAAGCCACTCAGAATCAATTGGCAAGAGGTCAACGATTGCGCGAGTTGCTCAAACAATCCCAAGCAGCCCCCTCTCACGGTGGAAGAACAGATAGTTACTATTTATACTGGAGCGAATGGGTATCTTGATCCGTTAGAAATTGGACAGGTAAAGAAATTTCTCGTTCAGTTACGTACCTACTTAAAAACAAATAAACCTCAGGTCCAAGAAATCATATCTTCTACCAAGACATTTACCGCGCAAGCGGAAGCCCTTTTGAAGGAAGCTATTCCGGAACAGATAGAACTGTTTCTACTTCAGGAACAAATAAGAAAATTGATCACTCTTAAGTACAAGACGAATCGTTGAGAAATGGCCCCGATTCGAATCATTCAAAATATGTTTCTTGACATAGCAATCTACAAAAATAGATGGAAATAAATTGCGTCCAATAGGATTTGAACCTAACCAAAGGTTAGAAGACCTCTGTCCTATCCATTAGACATGGACGCTTTTCATTCCGAGTTCTTTCACATTCTGACTTTCCTATCTCCATAAAAAAAAGAATAGGATTGTATGTGAAAGAAATATTTTAGGGACATATCAAAAGCATGTATTATAATAATTAATATGAAGCGGATAGCGGGAATCGAACCCGCATCGTTAGCTTGGAAGGCTAGGGGTTATAGTAGACGTCGATTCATCATTTTTAACGTCTCTAATTCAAAACCGAACATGAAATTATGGTTTCATTCGGCTCCTTTATGGGATTCCCAAATCTAAGACATAAACAAACCAAAAAAAGAAAAAAATATTACGATGTATGGGAAAAGGGAGTCAATAGCAAATCTGATTCAAAGAAATCCATTTGGCCCATAACATCTATGTCAGCCTTTTCGTCTGAATGCACCCCAAATGACTTGCTTTTGTAGATGAACCCTCTAGAAAGGGGAGGATTGCTCACAAATCTTTCTAGTTACTTCGTTCCCTATTTGTACTTGCAAGAATCCTGAAGAAAGAATTTTTTTGTTCCACCGAGCTGAAACATATGTCGATGGCTCTAGTACACCCAAAGTCATCGTTTAATAGCTATTGGCTCAATCTCCCCCTAAAAAAAAATGAAAGATCTAGTTACGATTAGAAATAGACTTTTGTATCTTCATACACTGGATCCCTACTTATACTCATTCATTGGAATGGTTGATCCAACTTAAAAAAAAATTATGCGTCGCAATTCCATAATCCAATTTAGTTAGTCAATTACTAATTGACTTGACTTTTGGATACAAATCACGAGAATGTATATTCTTCCCTCAAATGTGGCATTGAGAGGTAAGGGATTAATGCCCTTTTAATAAATAAAGTTTATTGATCAGAATAGGAATCAAACGAAAGATCCTTATCTATTTCACTTGTTAATAGAACGAATCACGCTTTTACCACTAAACTATACCCGCTACAATATAATTATTGTATACGGGCGGGCCATTTGTCGAACAAGGGCGTGAAACGTAATCAAGATAGGATCAGAATCATGAAAATTGGGGTGCTGACATGTTGTGCTCTGACGGGGAGACTTGATAAAATAGGAGAAGGAGGTTCATTTCAATAACAAGCTTTTATCGGGGAGCCGTTACTGAAAGTCCCCGGCCCGAAAGAGCCATGAAGTCGGAACATAAAAATGAGTAGAGTTGTACAAGAATCCAGAGCTCCATTTTTCTTTTCGAAGCTACTCCTTTTCCTATTCATTCAACTGCCAAATCTTATGAATTCGGGTCGATTGGATCGAGTGAAAATCCTATTGTTTGGTTGTGGACTCAAGGGTTCAGGTTCAAACATGTTCTTTGAAGAAATATTGAGTTCTATTATAATAGAAAAAAATAGGTTTTTTTTATTCCATTTAAGTAAATCGAGAAAAGGAAAAACATAATAAGAAAGACACTCCTATCATAGGAATGGAAATAGCCTTGTTGCTGCTTCAATAACAAGCATTTTCGTTTTCAAATCAACTAAAATCATTTGATCTATGATTCATTGGAACAAGGAATGGCCTGGCTAGGTACTGGCCAGGCCGGGGGAATAAAAGAAAGAACTTTTCGGACCGAATCAAAGAGGGACTCTTTCTATTGGAGATATCTCGTTTCGAATCATTATCTAAAGGGAATTGATGATTGATCAAATTCGTCTATATATATAGAATAAAGAAAGATAAGGAAAAACTTTTACATATGAATTATCCTTTTAAAATTGGGAGAGATGGCTGAGGTGGACTAAAGCGGCGGATTGCTAATCCGTTGTACGAATTATTTGTACCGGGGGTTCGAATCCCCCTCTCTCCGTTTCTTCTGATCACTTGATATTTCCCTTTCGAATTCGAAAAAATCTCTAACCCCCTTTCTCATAGTTAAATGTATGGAATGGAGAAAGAAAATCCTAAGAAAATTAAGAAATCGAGCAAGGAAAAACCCCTGATTTTTTTTATTCATCACGTCCAGGATTACGTCCTGGATCATTAGATAGGAATCCGAAGAGAGAGAGAAACAAAGAATATCACTCACTGTGTAAACGAAGAGTTTGAGAGTAAGCATTACACAATCTCCAAGATCATTTTGGGGGAAATAGGGGAATAGATTCTCCATTTTTGTACCACTTATTCCGTTTTGACACCAAGAAAAGAAGCGGTTTCTAGAAACATAAGGAATTTGCAGGAATGAATTTGTAATAAGATTCTGATTCTTTCGTTAACAAATGATCTCTCATACCTACATTAGGTATTGTAGGGACCATACATAGGGTCTTCGCCCCCAGAAGGATGAAGAAATGAGGTGATTCCGATTCATCTCGGTTATCCATAAGAATTTCCATGTTTGAGTCGAGGGTTCTTTATCTGACTTATCATTTCTAAGAATAGAAATTTTTTTTATCGAATAAATCATGAATGTTTCTAAGACAGTATTAAAGATCTCATCGAAAACTTACAGCAGCTTGCCAACAAGGGCTAGAGAAAAAGAGCACAGGTATGACTGGCATAACATCTACGATTGGATTGAAAAAAGCATAAGCTTCGGGCAATTTGGCGAAGAAAAAGCTACTCGAATGAAGGCAGAATTAAGACAGATCAAACTAAAGATATTAAGCATAACAAACATTTGTTCTTGGAGAAAATTTCATTATTATTGGGTTATTGATATAAGGGGAAAATGAAGAAAGAAGGGAAAGTAGGCCGCAAAATCTTTCTTTTTCTTTGAACTCCCTCAATCAAAAATCCTTCAATTCTCAAATGAGAATAGAAGGAATCATACCTTACATACAATATCTTAATTGAATATATGTAATGATCAATAAATTCATTTTGATTCTACATCTACATGTGTAGAATCATAGCAACAACCCAATTCAATAGATATTGGGGCCTGGATTGCGAACAACCAATACCGATATTAGTGTTTATCGGTGTCGAATAGAAATAAAAAAGGGGCGTGGCCAAGTGGTAAGGCAACGGGTTTTGGTCCCGTTACTCGGAGGTTCGAATCCTTCCGTCCCAGACCAATTCTATCATAACAAAGATTGTTCTTTTTAAGAATCTTCTGTTTAAGGGTGTAATGTTGGATACAATGTGATCCAATCTTTCTTGTGATTTCTAATGATTCTTCTATAGAATCATATCTTCCCTTTCGATTTTGTTTCTCACAAACAAACGGATCGAGTATCAATGACATGTGGATGGAAATAAATATCTTTTTTGATATAGGTAGGATGGGAACAAAGATCAAAGTGAAATTCAACAAAAAAAAACTGGGTGGGCCATTCAGCGTATGTTCGCCCCCTCGCCCATATTCATATTGAAGGTTAGTTAGTCATTTGGATAAACTTTATGCCCCATATCTATGATATTTGGATCTCACATGATGCATCTGAGTCGAAATGCGAAATAAAAGAGAAGTCTCTACCTCCCTAAAGTAAAGTATATATATTAGGATAGGAGACAAAATGACTAATTCTATGTGGATCCTGAATCCTAAAAACGGGGGGGTTCTTGGTATTAATTCCATCGCTGGAATTAAAGCTCCTGAGACTGGGGTGGGACAAAATCAACAAACAATAGTAACAACGAATTGATATGAACCCATTTTGCTTTGTACTTATACAAGACAGGATAGCATCCCATAAGATGATCCTTTTAAATTGGCTTTGGATATGATTCTGATGATCCCCATGGAATTCGTGTCGATATGAGTTAATCCGCAAAGGAAAGGAAGGTATCAATTTTAAGACCCTTGTCATCCGGATCTTATTACAAACAAGAAATTCAATACGGAACAGATTATTCTTTGGACCTAATTTCTTTTATTTTGTATTTGATTTGGCTCCAATGAATTATTGGGAAATCAATGTAGCGATCATTGGGGAGGGGGGAGATTCATACATTCACTTTACTTTATGGAAAGATTCCTGAATCTGAAGTAAGGAAAAATCTGTAGAAAATGAACCATGCCTATATGTATTGTTATTGTTCTATTTCAGTGATCAGTGACACCGGTGTTTCAGTTTGGCGAAAAAGATCTGCGATCCCTTAAATACCCACGATTACCCCCGGTAACACTTGTTTGGTGTATCTGATGAATACGATAAAAATCAGACTCCTACGATTCTGTTTTATCAATCAGATGAAAGAATACCTGAAAGAATACCGACCTTCATTTTTTCTTTCATGAGCCCCTTCTATCCATCCCCCAAGAATATCAAAACAATTGGATTTGTTTCTTGACCCATTTATCTGGTTTAAATTATGATGATTCAATCGGAACGGAAACATAGAGGTCTCTTAGATGATCAAATTCGCGTCTGATTTAATTAATCAGATATCTGCTAAACATTTTAGATCCTCGTTGTACCGACTTGTTGATGGATTTAGAGATTCAATTCAGTCTTTACTGGAAAACTTTTTCCAGTAATGATGTCGAAGTAGGAAATTCTTGAAATTGTTTTTTATGATTCCTTATAAATTCTTTCTACTCGAAGAGTGTGACATTGGTGAATCTATCCTATCGAGTCACTTGCGATCTTTCCCGGTCATTGGAATAGCTTATTTGGTTAATGACTCATTCTGTTCCGGTATCGGTATTCTAATTAAAGACCCTTCTTTAGTTTTAGTTGTTTGAGAAAGAATTGGATCTTTCATGATTCATCATCCCTAACAATCTGTTGAAGATGTAAAGAAGTGTTAAGCAACGCATTTCTTCGTGTTTTTATTAAATGTGTTTCATTCTTCTAATAAAATATGGGGTAATAATATATTCTTGCTGAGACTTCTCCAGATCCATCTATGAAATGAAAGTATGGAGGACTTCATATACTATATACCGATTGAGCCAATGACTATTCATGATTCCATATTGAATCAATTCCATACCGGTCCAAAATTAGAGGAATGTTATGGTAAAACTTCGTTTGAAACGATGTGGTAGAAAGCAACGTGCGACTTGAAGGACATTATCGGCTGTGGATTCTTGTACCCACCATTTTATATATCAAAGAAGATGCTCTCGGCTCGACATAGTTTGTTCTATTCCACTAGGACCCCAATTTTGGGGTTGTAATAAATAATATAATTATAATATAGCACATGATGGAGCTCGAGCATAAAGAATTGGTTCATTTAGCAGAGAGAAGGATCTAGGGTTATTGCCAATCAATAAGTTGGAACAACTTCGTAAGTATATCTTCGGTATAGAAATTGAAAGGATCCAAGTTCGAACAAGTAAAAAAAAAAAGTAAAATGAATTTGTCGAAATAGTTTTACCAATTCCGATCAAAAGTGTATCACAAGGGGATTCAATCGTTTCCATAGAACGAAATAACAAAAGGTATGTTGCTACCCTTTTGAAACAATTAGGATCACCGAAGTAATGTCTAAACCCAAGGATTCAAAGCAAAGATAAAATAAAGGATACCGGAACAAGGAAACACCGTTTTCCAATGTCTCAACAACTAGATCAGAATGGGGAAGAATATAAATCGATTCTAGGCGAGACAAACAAAAGAGGTTAGAGACGGCTCAATAAATGTCTAAGGATTTCCCTTCGAGCTCTTTGAGAATGACCCAACTTGAGTTATGAGTACGAAGAGATTTCTATTTTTTTTTTTTTTTTTTCAGGAAGGAAGAACAAAAAAAATGACTCAAATCATAGTCTAATTGATGATTTGTGGATCTATTGCCACTACAATACATAAATTCGAATCATTCTTTTTCGAGCCGTACGAGGAGAAACCTCTTATACGTTTCTAGGGGGGGTTGTTCATTTATGTCTATCCCAATGAGTCATCTATCGAATCGTTGCAATTGATGTTCGATCCGAAGAGAGGGAAGAGATCTTCGTAAAGTGGGTTTTTACGATCCGATAAAGAACCAAACTTATTCAAATGTTTCCGCTATTCTATATTTCCTTGAAAAAGGCGCTCAACCTACAGGAACTGTTCATGAATATTTCAAGAAGGCGGAGGTATTTAAGGAATTTCGAATTAATCAAATGAATTAATGAATTAAAAAAAAAGGGGGGGGGTGCCCAGTATCTAGCTTTGTCTAATTGTTTCTCCACCATTCCTTATTTTTTTCTCTATTCTCTATTCATTGTTGCTCTCATGACCCCGTATCATAGAACTATAAAAAAAAAGATCTTCTCTTGATAAGAGACAGATAGAAAAAAGATTGAGTGAATAGATGAAATAACTGGGAAATTATGGGATTACCATCAATCAGATGGTTTTCGTTGGGACTCCACCAACAAACAAAAGGTCAATTGCTTATTGTACCTCTATTGAATAAAATATTGAATAAACCCGACATTTTTTCCTACCGGAATTCCTTATTTATTTCCCCACTCATACTTCATCCCTTATCTATGTTGTAGTGTCACTCCAACACAAGTCCTTGTTTAATTATTGAATTGGTTTTCTCAACATTCAATTCATATTGACAATGGTGTATCGAACAAATATAATTCGATCGTGGATAAATAGATCTATTTATCCACATTTCATAAGTTTGTTTCTTTATTTCACTCAAATGATGGGTTCGTCAATTTCGTTGTGGACACAAGAAGTATCTTAGTTAATATAATGAAAAAAAAAATAGAGTATGGGTAGTCTATAAAATTTTACATCTATTTAGATTTTCTCTATAATTTATCCCAGAATCTGTTGTATTTTCATCTGATCTCTGTTCATTTTTATGTTCACAATTGATCATCAAATCTTTCTTTTTGATCTGTTGCTAGTTCAATGTTTTGACGAGGTCGGGCAATCGAATCTCTTTATTTATTTTTTATTCCGATCGTATCTACACACCCTATTTATATGGGTTGCTAACTCAACGGTAGAGTACTCGGCTTTTAAGTGCGGCTATGGTCTTTTACACATTTTGATGAAGCAACGGATTCGTCCATACCATTGGTAGAGTTTGTAAGACCACGACTGATCCCTGAAAGGGAATGAAAGGAAAAAACAGCATGTCGTATCAATGGAGAACTCTTAGAATACTTCATCCTTAACGGATCGATCCAAATCTTGTTTTGATTCTTTTCTTGGAACGGGGTCAAATCAATTCAAGTTGGGTCGAGTGAATAAATGGATAGAGCCCTATAGCTCCAATTATAGGGAAACCAAAAGCAACGAGCTTCTGTTTGTTCTTAATTCGAATGATTACCCGATCTAATTAGACGTTAAAAATATATTAGTGCCTGATGTGGGAAAGGGTTCTCTTGTGAGTGGATCATCAATTCCTTTTTTTCATGAATCCTAACTATTCTCTATTATGTTCTCTATTATGTAGTGGAGACGAATGTGTAGAAGAAACGGTATACTGATCAAAATTCATTATTCCAAAGTCAAAAGAGTGATCGGGTTGTAAAAATAAAGGATTTTTAACCATCTCTTGTAACTATAACGAACTTAAATAAATTGGATGGAAATAGGATCCGTGATTGTCCTTTCTGGCTCCGGGGTATCTATTCTTTCTACTATATACCTTGTTCTGACCGTATCGTACTATGTATTATTTGATACTCAAGAAATCGCCCATTTGGGTTCAAGTGTAATTCAAATGGAAATGGAGGAACAACAAGGATATTTAGAAATGGATGGATTTCGGCAACAATACTTCCTATATCCCTTTCTATTTCAGGAATATATCTACGCGCTTGCTCATGGTCATGCTTTAAATGGATCGATTCTTTATGAACCGGTGGAAAATTTAGATCATGACAATAATCCAGTTCACTAATTGTGAAACGTTTAATTACTCGAATGCATCAACAGAATCGTTTGATTATTTCGGTTAATGATTCTAATCAAAATCGATTCGTTGGGCACAACAATCATTTTGATTCTCAAATGATATCGGAGGGTTTTGCAGTCGTTGTGGAAATTCCATTCTCGCTGCGATTGGTATCTTCCCTAGAAGAAAAGAAATAGCAAAATCTCATAATTTACGATCTATTCATCATATTTCCCTTTTTCGAGGACAAGTTATCACATTTAAATCATGTGTCAGATATACTAATACCCCCACCCCCATCCATCTGGAAATCTTGGTTCAACCCTTCACTCTTGGATACAAGATACTCCTTCGTGCATTTATTGCGACTCTCTCTCTACGAGTATTGGAATTCAAATAGTCTCATTACTTCAAAAAATTCCATTTCCCTTTTTTCAACAGAGAATCAAAGATTCTTCTTGTTCCTCTCTATCTCATCATGTATATGAATGTGAATTCATATTCATTTTTCTCCGTAAACAACCCTTTCATTTACGATCAAAATCTTTTGGATCCTTTCTTGAGCGAACACATTTCTATGCAAAAATAGAATATCTTGTTGTAGTGCTTTGTAACGATTTTCAGAAACCCTAGGGTTGTTCAAAGACCCTTTTATGCATTATGTCAGATATCAAGGAAAATCGATTCTGGCTTCAAGGGGGGCTCATCTTCTGATAAAGAAATGGAAATCTCACCTTGTCAACTTTTGGCAATGTCATTTTGACTTGTGGTCTCAACCGGCCAGGATCCATATAAAGCAATTATATAATCATCCTTTTATTTTCTGGGCTATCTTTCAAGTGTACGACTAACTCTTCGGTGATAAGGAGTCAAATGCTAGAGAAATTCGTTTCGAATAGATACTGCTATTAAGAAATTCGAGACCGTAGTCCCAATTATTCCTCTGATTGGATCATTG
>JAQQXO010000231.1:42500-43671 GCA_029852735.1 Persea americana | reverse complement strand
CTTACTTTTGATGGTCATTTACATGCTCATTTTCAAAATTACAGTGGCACTCAAAATAGCTCGTTCTATTCAATATCTATATGGGGGAAAGAAGGAACCAAACCAGTTAACAGAAATTTGTTTTTATCAACAATGAATAATAATGAAAAGGTTTCCTTTTTTCGAAGAAGATATACAACGGAAATGTAAGAAATCTGATGCGTTCCTGTAGGATTTATTTTGAAAATAAAGACACTTCAACGTATCCCCATGAATCAGACAATACTATGCTTTTGCCTCTACTTTTATTGGTCCTATTTACTTTGTTCGTTGGATCCGTAGGAATTCCTTTCGATCAAGGAGTAATGGATTTTGATATATTATCGAAATGGTTAACTCCATCAATAAACCTTTTACATAAAAATTCGAACTATTCTGTGGATTGGTATGAATTTGTGACAAATGCAGTTTATTCAGTCAGTATAGCCTGTTTTGGAATATTCATAGCGTCTATTTTATATGGGTCTGTTAATTCATCTTTTCAGAATTTGGACTTAATCAATTCATTTGTTAAAAAAACAGGCTCTAATAAAATTTTATTGGACCGAATAATAAATGTGATATACAATTGGTCATATAATCGTGGTTACATAGATGTTTTTTATGCAACATGCTTAACTACAAGTATAAGAGGATTAGCTGAAGTAACTCATTTTTTAGATAGACGGGTAATTGACGGAATTACCAATGGTGTTGGTGTTGCAAGTTTCTTTGTAGGAGAAGGGATCAAATATGTGGGGGGAGGGCGAATCTCTTCTTATCTCTTTGTATATTTATCATATGTATCCGGCTTTTTATTAATTTACTATATCTATATCTATTCTTTTTGAATAGAATAAGAAGTGACTAGATCTTCTTGGTTATTTTTATCATTATAAAATCTGGTCCTTTTTTCAAGCACATCCATAGTAAGAGATCCCTTGTTTAGAACTTCTATTCGGTTTATTAATTCATTGCTCAAGCTGTACCTTTTTTGTTCATTGGTATAAACCCAATGATTATACAGATCTTCGGGGGATAGTTTTTCGGTCGTACACAAAGACATCTTTCTTTGCATCATTTCCAAAAAAATCGATAAACTGGGTGGATATGTAAAAGATATTATTTGTTTTCCATCAACTGGACATACGTG
>JAQQXO010000231.1:0-20000 GCA_029852735.1 Persea americana | reverse complement strand
CTTTATCAGAAGATGAGCCCCCCTTGAAGCCAGAATCGATTTTCCTTGATATCTGACATAATGCATAAAAGGGTCTTTGAACAACCCTAGGGTTTTCTGAAAATCGTTACAAAGCACTACTACAAGATATTCTATTTTTGCATAGAAATGTGTTCGCTCAAGAAAGGATCCAAAAGATTTTGATCGTAAATGAAAGGGTTGTTTACGGAGAAAAATGAATATGAATTCACATTCATATACATGAGAATTAGAGAGGAACAAGAAGAATCTTTGATTCTCTTTTGAAAAAAGGGAAATGGAATTTTTTGAAGTAATGAGACTATTTGAATTCCAATACTCGTAGAGAGAGAGTCGCAATAAATGCAACGAAGGAGTATCTTGTATCCAAGAGTGAAGGGTTTGAACCAAGATTTCCAGATGGATGGGGTGGGGTATTAGTATATCTGACACATGATTTAAATGTGATAACTTGTCCTCGAAAAAGGGAAATATTGAATGAATAGATCGTAAATTATGAGATTTTGCTATTTCTTTTTCTTCTAGGGAAGATACCAATCGCAGCGAGAATGGAATTTCCACAACGACTGCAAAACCCTCCGATATCATTTGAGAATCAAAATGATTGTTGTGCCCAACGAATCGATTTTGATTAGAATCATTAACCGAAATAATCAAACGATTCTGTTGATGCATTCGAGTAATTAAACGTTTCACAATTAGTGAACTGGATTTATTGTCATGATCTAAATTTTCCACCGGTTCATAAAGAATCGATCCATTTAAAGCATGACCATGAGCAAGCGCGTAGATATATTCCTGAAATAGAAAGGGATATAGGAAGTATTGTTGCCGAAATCCATCCATTTCTAAATATCCTTGTAGTTCCTCCATTTCCATTTGAAATTACACTTGAACCAAATGGGCGATTTCTTGAGTTATCAAATAATACATAGTACGATACGGTCAGAACAAGGTATATAGTAAGAAAAGAATAGATACCCCGGAGCCAGAAAGGACAATCAACGGATCCTATTTCCATCCAATTTATTTATGTTCGTTATAGTTACAAGAGATGGTTAAAAATCCTTTATTTTTACAACCCGATCACTCTTTTGACTTTGGAATAATGAATTTTGATCAGTATACCGTTTCTTCTACACATTCGTCTCCACTACATAATAGAGAACATAATAGAGAATAGTTAGGATTCATGAAAAAAAAGGAATTGATGATCCACTCACAAGAGAACCCTTTCCCACATCAGGCACTAATATATTTTTAACGTCTAATTAGATCGGGTAATCATTCGAATTAAGAACAAACAGAAGCTCGTTGCTTTTGGTTTCCCTATAATTGGAGCTATAGGGCTCTATCCATTTATTCACTCGACCCAACTTGAATTGATTTGACCCCTTTCCAAGAAAAGAATCAAAACAAGATTTTGTATCGATCCGTTAAGGATGAAGTATTCTAAGAGTTCTCCATTGATACGACATGCTGTTTTTTCCTTTCATTCCCTTTCAGGATCAGTCGTGGTCTTACAAACTCTACCAATGGTATGGACGAATCCGTTGCTTCATCAAAATGTGTAAAAGACCATAGCCGCACTTAAAAGCCGAGTACTCTACCGTTGAGTTAGCAACCCATATAAATAGGGTGTGTAGATACGATCGGAATAAAAAATAAATAAAGAGATTCGATTGCCCGACCTCGTCAAAACATTGAACTAGCAACAGATCAAAAAGAAAGATTTGATGATCAATTGTGAACATAAAAATGAACAGAGATCAGATGAAAATACAACAGATTCTGGGATAAATTATAGAGAAAATCTAAATAGATGTAAAAATTTATAGACTACCCATACTCTATTTTTTTTTTTTCATTATATTAACTAAGATACTTCTTGTGTCACAACGAAATTGACGAACCCATCATTTGAGTGAAATAAAGAAACAAACTTATGAAATGTGGATAAATAGATCTATTTATCCACGATCGAATTATATTTGTTCGATACACCATTGTCAATATGAATTGAATGTTGAGAAAACCAATTCAATAAATAAAACAAGGACTTGTGTTGGAGTGACACTACAACATAGATAAGGGATGAAGTATGAGTGGGGAAATAAATAAGGAATTCCGGTAGGAAAAAAATGTCGGGTTTATTCAATATTTATTCAATAGAGGTACAATAAGCAAGATTGACCTTTTGTTTGTTGGTGGAGTCCCAACGAAAACCATCTGATTGATGGTAATCCCATAATTTCCCAGTTATTTCATCTATTCACTCAATCTTTTTTCTATCTGTCTCATATCAAGAGAAGATCTTTTTTTTTTATAGTTCTATGATACGGGGTCATGTGAGAGCAACAATGAATAGAGAATAGAGAAAAAAAATAAGGAATGGTGGAGAAACAATTAGACAAAGCTAGATACTGGGCACCCCCCCCCTTTTTTTTTATTTCATTAATTTCATTTGATTAATTCGAAATTCCTTAAATACCTCCGCCTTCTTTGAAATATCATGAACAGTTCCTGTAGGTTGAGCGCCTTTTTCAAGGAAATATAGAATAGCGGAAACATTTGAATAAGTTTGGTTCTTTATCGGATCGTAAAAACCCACTTTACGAAGATCTCTTCCCTCTCTTCGGGATCGAACATCAATTGCAACGATTCGATAGATGACTCATTGGGATAGACATAAATGAACAACCCCCCCTAGAAACGTATAAGAGGTTTTCTCCTCGTACGGCTCGAAAAAGAATGATTCGAATTTATGTATTGTAGTGGCAAATAGATCCACAAAATCATCAATTAGACTATGATTTGAGTCATTTTTTTTTGTTCTTCCTTCCTGAAAAAAAAAAAAAAAAAAAGAAATCTCATTCGTACTCATAACTCAAGTTGGGTCATTCTCAAAGAGCTCGAAGGGAAATCCTTAGACATTTATTGAGCCGTCTCTAACCTCTTTTGTTTGTCTCGCCTAGAATCGATTTTATTTCTTCCCCATTCTGATCTAGTTGTTGAGACAATTGAAAACGGTGTTTCCTTGTTCCGGTATCCTTTATTTTATCTTTGCTTTGAATCCTTGGGTTTAGACATTACTTCGGTGATCCTTAATTGTTTCAAAAGGGTAGCAACATACCTTTTGTTATTTCGTTCTATGGAAACGATTGATTCCCCTGTGATACACTTTTGATCGGAATTGGTAAAACTATTTCGACAAATTCATTTTACTTTTTTTTTTTTACTTGTTCGAACTTGATCCTTTCAATTTCTATACCGAAGATATACTTACGAAGTTGTTCCAACTTATTGATTGGCATTAACCCTAGATCCTTCTCTCTGCTAAATGAACCAATTCTTTATGCTCGAGCTCCATCATGTGCTATATTATAATTATATTATTTTATTACAACCCCAAAATTGGGGTCCTAGTGGAATAGAACAAACTATGTCGAGCCGAGAGCATCTTCTTTGATATATAAAATGGTGGGTACAAGAATCCACAGCCGATAATGTCCTTCAAGTCGCACGTTGCTTTCTACCACATCGTTTCAAACGAAGTTTTACCATAACATTCCTCTAATTTTGGACCGGTATGGAATTGATTCAATATGGAATCATGAATAGTCATTGGCTCAATCGGTATATAGTATATGAAGTCCTCCATACTTTCATTTTCATAGATGGATCTGGAGAAGTCTCAGCAAGAATATAATTATACCCCATATTTTATTAGAAGAATGAAACACATTTATAAAAAACACGAAGAAATGCGTTGCTTAACACTTCTTTACATCTTCAACAGATTGTTAGGGATGATGAATCATGAAAGATCCAATTCTTTCTCAAACAACTAAAACTAAAGAAGGGTCTTTAATTAGATTACCGATACCGGAACAGAATGAGTCATTAACCAAATAAGCTATTCCAATGACCGGGAAAGATCGCAAGTGACTCGATAGGATAGATTCACCAATGTCACACTTCTTCGAGTAGAAAGAATTTATAAGGAATCATAAAAAACAATTTCAAGAATTTCCTACTTCGACATCATTACTGGAAATAAGTTTTCCAGTAAAGACTGAATTGAATCTCTAAATCCATCAACAAGTCGGTACAACGAGGATCTAAAAATGTTTAGCAGATATCTGATTAATTAAATCAGACGCGAATTTGATCATCATAAGAGACCTCTATGTTTCCTTTCCGATTGAATCATCAATAATTTAAACCAGATAAATGGGTCAAGAAACAAATCCAATTGTTTTGTTTTCTTGGGGATGGATAGAAGGGGCTCATGAAAGAAAAAATGAAGGTCGGTATTCTTTCAGGTATTCTTTCATCTGATTGATAAAATCAGAATCGTAGGAGTCTGATTTTATCGTATTCATCAGATACACCAAACAAGTGTTACCGGGGGTAATCGTGGGTATTTAAGGGATCGCAGATCTTTTTCGCCAAAACTGAAACACCGGTGTCACTGATCACTGAAATAGAACAATAACAATACATATAGGCATGGTTCATTTTCTACAGATTTTTCCTTACTTCAGATTCAGGAATCTTTCCATAAAGTAAAGTGAATGTATGAATCTCCCCCCTCCCCCAATTGATCGCTACATTGATTTCCAATTATTCATTGGAGCCAAATCAAATACAAAATAAAAGAAATTAGGTCCAAAGAAAATAATCTGTTCCGTATTGAATTTTCTTGTTTGTTAATAAGATCCGGATGACAAGGGTCTTAAAATTGATACCTTCCTTTCCTTTGCGGATTAACTCATATCGACACGAATTCCATGGGGATCATGAATCATATCCAAAGCCAATTTAAAAGGATCTTCTTATGGGATGCTATCCTGTCTTGTATAAGTACAAAGCAAAATGGGTTCATATCAATTCGTTGTTACTATTTTGTTTGATTTTGTCCCACCCCAGTCTCAGGAGCTTTAATTCCAGCGATGGAATTAATACCAAGAACCCCCCCGTTTTTTAGGATTCAGGATCCACATAGAATTAGTCATTTTGTCTACCCTATCTTTATTTATATTTACTTTAGGGAAGGTAGAGACTTCTCTTTTATTTCGCATTTCGACTCAGAATGCATCATGTGAGAATCCAAATATCATAGATATGGGGCATAAAGTTTATCCAAATGACTAACTAACCTTCAATATGAATATGGGCGAGGGGGCGAACATACGCTGAATGGCCCACCCAGTTTTTTTTTTTGAATTTCACTTTGATCTTTGTTCCCATCCTACCTATATCAAAAAAGATATTTATTTCCATCCACATGTCATTGATACTCGATCCGTTTGTTTGTGAGAAACAAAATCGAAAGGGAAGATATGATTCTATAGAAGAATCATTAGAAATCACAAAGAAAGATTGGATCACATTGTATCCAACATTACACCCTTAAACAGAAGATTCTTAAAAAGAACAATCTTTGTTATGATAGAATTGGTCTGGGACGGAAGGATTCGAACCTCCGAGTAACGGGACCAAAACCCGTTGCCTTACCACTTGGCCACGCCCCATTTTTATTTCTATTCGACACCGATAAACACTAATATCGGTATTGGTTGTTCGTCAATTCCAGCCCCAATATCTATTGAATTGGTTGTTGCTATGATTCTACACATGTAGATGTAGAATCAAAATGAATTTATTGATCATTACATATAATTCAATTAAGATATTGTATGTAAGGTATGATTCCTTCTATTCTCATTTGAGAATTGAAGGATTTTTGATTGAGGGAGTTCAAAGAAAAAGAAAGATTTTGCGGCCTACTTTCCCTTCTTTCTTCATTTTCCCCTTATATCAATAACCCAATAATAATGAAATTTTCTCCAAGAACAAAATGTTTGTTATGCTTAATATCTTTAGTTTGATCTGTCTTAATTCTGCCCTTCATTCGAGTAGCTTTTTCTTCGCCAAATTGCCCGAAGCTTATGCTTTTTTCAATCCAATCGTAGATGTTATGCCAGTCATACCTGTGCTCTTTTTTCTCTTAGCCCTTGTTTGGCAAGCTGCTGTAAGTTTTCGATGAGATCTTTAATACTGTCTTAGAAACATTCATGATTTATTCGATAAAAAAAAATTCTATTCTTAAGAATTGATAAGATCAGATAATGAACCCTCGACTCAAACATGGAAATTCTTTTGGATAACCGAGATGAATCGGAATCACCTCATTTCTTCATTCCTTCTGGGGGTCGAAGACCCTATGTATGGTCCCTACAATACCTAATTGTAGGTATGAGAGATCATTTTGTTAACGAAAGAATCAGAATCTTATTACAAATTCATTCCTGCAAATTCCTTATGTTTTCTAGAAACCGCTTCTTTTCTTGGTGTCAAAACGGAATATGTGGTACAAAAATGGAGAATCTATTCCCCTATTTCCCCCAAAATGATCTTGGAGATTGTGTAATGCTTACTCTCAAACTCTTCGTTTACACAGTAGTGATATTCTTTGTTTCTCTCTTCATCTTCGGATTCCTATCTAATGATCCAGGACGTAATCCTGGACGTGATGAATAAAAAAAATCAGGGGTTTTTCCTTGCTCGATTTCTTAATTTTCTTAGGATTTTCTTTCTCCATTCCATACATTTAACTATGAGAAAGGGGGTTAGAGATTTTTTCGAATTCGAAAGGGAAATATCAAGTGATCAGAAGAAACGGAGAGAGGGGGATTCGAACCCCCGGTACAAATAATTCGTACAACGGATTAGCAATCCGCCGCTTTAGTCCACTCAGCCATCTCTCCCAATTTTAAAAGGATAATTCATATGTAAAAGTTTTTCCTTATCTTTCTTTATTCTATAAATATAGACGAATTTGATCAATCATCAATTCCCTTTAGATAATGATTCGAAACAGATATCTCCAATAGAAAGAGTCCCTCTTTGATTTCGTCCGAAAAGTTCTTTCTTTTATTCCCCCGGCCTGGCCAGTACCTAGCCAGGCCATTCCTTGTTCCAATGAATCATAGATCAAATGATTTATTTGATTTGAAAACGAAAATGCTTGTTATTGAAGCAGCAACAAGGCTATTTCCATTCCTATGATAGGAGTGTCATTTCTTATTATGTTTTTCCTTTTCTCGATTTACTTAAATGGAATAAAAAAAACATATTTTTTTCTATTATAATAGAACTCATATATTTCTTCAAAGAACATGTTTGAACCTGAACCCTTGAGTCCACAACCAAAACAATAGGATTTTTCACTCGATCCAATCGACCCGAATTCATAAGATTTGGCAGTTGAATGAATAGGAAAAGGAGTAGCTTCGAAAAAGAAAAATGGAGCTCTGGATTCTTGTACAACTCAACTCATTTTTATGTTCCGACTTCAATGGCTCTTTCGGGCCGGGACTATCAGTAACGGCTCCCCGATAAAAGCTTGTTATTGAAATGAACCTCCTTCTCCTATTTTATCAAGTCTCCCCGTCAGAGCACAACATGTCAGCACCCCAATTTTCATGATTCTGATCCTATCTTGATTACGTTTCACGCCCTTGTTCGACAAATGGCCCGCCCGTATACAATAATTATATTGTAGCGGGTATAGTTTAGTGGTAAAAGCGTGATTCGTTCTATTAACAAGTGAAATAGATAAGGGATCTTTCGTTTGATTCCTATTCTGATCAAAAACTTTATTTATTAAAAGGGCATTAATCCCTTACCTCTCAATGCCACATTTGAGGAAGAATATACATTCTCGTGATTTGTATCCAAAAGTCAAGTCAATTAGAAATTGACTAACAAAATTGGATTATGGAATTGCGAAGCATAATTTTTTTTTTAAGTTGGATCAACCATTCCAATTGAATGAGTATAAGTAAGGGATCCATGTATGAAGATACAAAAGTCTATTTCTAATCGTAACTAGATCTTTCATTTTTTTTTAGGGGGAGATTGAAGCCAAATAGCTATTAAACGATGACTTTGGTTTACTAGAGCCATCGACATATTGTTTCAGCTCGGTGGAACAAAAAAATTCTTTTCTTCAGGATTCTTGCAAGTACAAATAGGGAACGAAGTAACTAGAAAGATTTGTGAGAATCCTCCCCTTTCTAGAGGGATCATCTAAAAAGCAAGTCATTTGGGGTGCATTCAGACGAAAAGGCTGACATAGATGTTATGGGCCAAATGGATTTCTTTGAATTCAGATTTGCTATGACTCCCTTTTCCCATACATCGTAAATTTTTTCTTTTTTTTTTTTAGTTTTTTTTATGTCTTAGATTTGGGAATCCCATAAAGGAGCCGAATGAAACCAAAATTTCATGTTCGGTTTTGAATTAGAGACGTTAAAAATGATGAATCGACGTCTACTATAACCCCTAGCCTTCCAAGCTAACGATGCGGGTTCGATTCCCGCTATCCGCTTCATATTAATTATTATAATACATGCTTTTGATATGTCCCTAAAATATTTCTTTCACATACAATCCTATTCTTTTTTTTATAGGAGATAGGAAAGTCAGAATGTGAAAGAAATCGGAATGAAAAGCGTCCATTGTCTAATGGATAGGACAGAGGTCTTCTAAACCTTTGGTATAGGTTCAAATCCTATTGGACGCAATTTATTTCCATCTATTTTTGTAGATTGCTATGTCAAGAAACATATTTTGAATGATTCGAATCGGGGCCATTTCTCAACGATTCGTCTTGTACTTAAGAGTGATCAATTTCTTTATTTTTGTTCCTGAAGTAGAAACAGTTCTATCTGTTCCGGAATAGCTTCCTTCAAAAGGGCTTCCGCTTGCGCGGTAAATGTCTTGGTAGAAGATATGATTTCTTGGACCTGAGGTTTATTTGTTTTTAAGTAGGTACGTAACTGAACGAGAAATTTCTTTACCTGTCCAATTTCTAACGGATCAAGATACCCATTCGCTCCAGTATAAATAGTAACTATCTGTTCTTCCACCGTGAGAGGGGCTGCTTGGGATTGTTTGAGCAACTCGCGCAATCGTTGACCTCTTGCCAATTGATTCTGAGTGGCTTTATCGAGATCAGAAGCGAATTGTGCAAAGGCTTCTAACTCTGCGAATTGAGCCAGTTCCAGTTTCGATTTGCCGGCTACTTGTTTCATGGCTTTAATTTGAGCTGCAGATCCTACTCTCGAGACAGAAATACCCACATTAATGGCAGGACGGATTCCGGCATTGAATAGATCAGCGGATAAGAATATTTGTCCATCTGTAATGGAAATCACATTAGTAGGGATATAAGCCGAAACGTCCCCAGATTGAGTCTCAACTATTGGTAAAGCGGTCATACTTCCTTCACCTAAACGAGAACTTGATTTAGCGGCTCTTTCCAAAAGGCGTGAATGCAAATAAAAAACATCTCCTGGATAAGCTTCGCGACCGGGCGGTCTTCTTAATAGAAGAGACATTTGACGATAAGCTTGTGCTTGTTTGGAGAGATCATCATAAATTATTGAAGTATGTCGTTCACGGTACATAAAATATTCAGCCAGAGCCGCTCCTGTATAAGGAGCGAGGTATTGTAATGTAGCAGGTGAATCCGCCGTTTCGGCTACCACAATAGTGTATTCCATTGCGCCTCGTTCCTGGAAAGTGGTCACTACCTGGGCCACGGAGGATGCTTTTTGACCAATAGCTACATAAACACATATTACATTTTGCCCCTTTTGGTTGAGAATAGTATCTGTGGCTACTGCTGTTTTTCCGGTCTGTCTGTCCCCAATAATTAATTCTCGCTGACCGCGTCCTATAGGGATCATCGAATCAATAGCAATAAGTCCCGTTTGAAGAGGCTCATATACGGAACGTCTCGAAATAATACCTGGAGCAGGAGATTCGATTAACCGAGATTCAGAAGCTGAAATTTCACCTCTCCCATCAATGGGTTTAGCCAGAGCATTTATAACACGACCCAAATAAGCCTCACTAACGGGTATCTGAGCAATTCTTCCTGTTGCTTTTACAGAACTTCCCTCTTGTATCATCAAACCGTCACCCATTAATACAACGCCAACATTATTTGATTCCAAATTCAGAGCAATGCCTATTGTACCCTCTTCAAATTCTACTAATTCCCCTGCCATTACTTCATCAAGACCATGAATACGAGCAATGCCGTCGCCTACCTGAAGTACTGTGCCGGTATTCACAATCTTGACTTCTCTATTATATTGTTCAATACGTTCACGGATAATATTACTAATTTCGTCGGCTCGAATGGTTACCATTAGTGTCTCTTAATTCTTTTTCGGAAACAAAGAAAAAAAAAAAAAAATAATGCCTACAGTAGAAGGGCTAATCAGTTACTTCTTTCATGGCCCCGAGCATGCCAATATTAGCACCGATGGTGCGTAAATGTAACTCGCTGTTTGAACAACTATTCAGAGTTCCTAGAGCTCCTTGTAAGGCTTGTTGGAAAACTCGTTGTCGCACCTGATTAATTGCTCTTTGTTGTTCAAAATGAATGGTTTCATTTTTGTAATTTTCTAATCGTTCCAAATTCTCATAAGTGGCATTAATCAAATTCCATTTTTCTCGTTCTATCTCAGAGTATCCATTCACTCGAAACTCATCTGCTTCTATTTCCACTTTCCGTAAGCGAGCCCGGGCTTTTTCGAGCTGCTCAATGGCTCCTTCACGTAGTTCTTCTGAATTTCGAATAGTACTCAAGATCCTCTGTTTTCGATTATCTAATAAATCACTTAATGAAAGTAGATTATCTTCCCATTCATTTCACAACTTCACTTCCATGATCTCTTCCCGAACCAAACATGAATCTTTCGATTCATTTGGCTCTCACACTCAGTTACTTAATGGGTCATTCCATCTATTTTAATGTAATGAGCCTACCCTCTCTTCTCTGTTCGTATTCCAAGATATCAAAACTGATATGATACGAGACCAGAATATTCGGAGGACTCTTCCGACCCGACAAAAAATCTGTCATTGTCAGCAAAGTTGTTTCTTTTTTTTTTGTTTTCTTCAAATCCAAAAAATTCTTCTTATTTTAGACATAGGTCATCGATTCAACATTGGATAAAAAAGGGCGAGACACCTATTTTTACAGTAAATGGTTCAAATCATTTTATCGATATGAGTGTTCTATATCGGATAAATTGCCAACTATTCATTTTTTCGAAACCATCTCCGTACTAACGTAGTGGTAGAAAGAGTACCATGTTGTGCCTGGACTTCAAACGGTTTCGCTTTAACCATGTTAAAGGTCCCACATTATTGGCTGATAGAGAATCAAAGTTGATTTACCAATAAGTTACGAAATGCTATGGTTCTTACATATGATTTCTTAATTTATTCAGAAGTAATTCGTCGAGATCGTGCACCTTTCTTTCCTATTTATAACTTTCCCATTCAAAAAAAAAAAAGGAAAGTGCAGCCGGTTGGATCCAGCCTATTCTTGAAATACACAACTCGCACACACTCCCTTTCCAAAAAAGATCAATACACCAAGCACTACACTTAGATTTATTAGATTTGTTGCTAAAATATCGGTATTAAACCCGAAACTCCCAGCGGATGGCCAGTGACCAAAGGAAACGAAAGAATCGGTTACATCTTTCATATGCTTTTCTCTTATAGATAGGACCAACAAAATGGAACAGAGTTCTTTTTGTATCACTTCGCCCCCTTTGTTTTGGATTGATTTATTTTTATTAATTTCCTTATTATAAATATGAATAGATTCATTTTAATAAATATTTTTCTTTATTATTATTTCCATGGAAATTCTCAATAATCTATTTATTTAGTCCCAGGTTTCATGTCAATTACGAAATACCTCGTTTGTTGTTTGTTGCAACACTTCCTAAAAGTAAAAAAGAGTTTCCATTAAGAACGGAAGGGAAGAAAGCAAGTGGGTCTGCTATGCTAATTCCTCATCCTCAAATCACTCCATCCCCGGGGGTATTGTCTCAACGAAGAAGTGATTGTAGGAGTTAAGTTTGGATATAATTCGGCAAGGCAAGCCCGCGGCAATAAAATAGGAAAAGAAAATAAATATTTATTTTTCACATTTATAGGATTAAACAAAAGGATTCGCAAATAAAAGCGCTAATGCCACGACCAGTCCGTAAATCGTTAAAGCTTCCATAAAAGCCAGACTAAGCAATAAAGTACCTCGTATTTTACCCTCTGCTTCTGGCTGTCTCGCGATACCTTCTACGGCTTGGCCCGCAGCAGTACCTTGACCAACTCCAGGTCCAATAGAAGCAAGTCCCACAGCCAATCCAGCAGCAATAACGGAAGCGGCAGAAATCAATGGATTCATATTAAGTTCCTCGCACCAAAAAAAAGAAATGGTTAATGATACAATCAACCGATGAATTATTACTTCATTATTCCATCACTTAAGATCTATCCGAAAAAAAAAAAGAACTAAGAACTCTGAATTGAAATAATAATATTACTGAATCATCAGAGCTACTTCGATATCTCGTTTTTAGTTTCTATCCGTGGAGTCTTTGTAAATCTATATGATTCCAGTTCTTCCATTTCTTTGTTCCGAACCATTCCATTCTTTCAATTCTTCGCTCTTTCTCTTCTATATGCATGCTTGACTTCATTTGTTTATTCATTCAATCCACAGTCACAGATAAAACGGAAGGGCTTGCATTGGAATCCGTCTAAATTCAGTGGGATGGGAAATAATATATATGGATAGCCCATATATAACTAGTGAATATCTAATATCACATATACATTGTTTCTTTAATAACGTAAACCATCCGTATCTTCTATTGAACCGGATTCTAGAATCATTCTTCGAAACATATACAGGGATTGGCTTAGAGCCCTTACATATACCCAGCTCGACCCCCCTTACTTTTTTTTAATTCTCTAATATCATACATTTTTTTTTTGCTCCTATTCTAGATCGTATATACCGGTATGAGTTGGGATAAGCTTTTTTTTAAGACCATTTCGGAAGCTAGTCAATGATGACCCTCCATGGATTCACCTATATAAGCTGCGGCTAAAGTTGCAAAAATAAGAGCCTGAATCCCGCTTGTGAATAATCCAAGGAACATGACAGGTATAGGAACCACCGAAGGTACTAAAGAAACAAGAACAACAACTACTAATTCATCCGCTAATATATTCCCGAAAAGTCGAAAACTAAGTGATAAGGGTTTTGTGAAATCTTCTAGGATGTTAATTGGTAAAAGTATTGGAGTTGGTTGAATGTATTTACCGAAATAACCCAATCCTTTTTTGGTAAGACCCGCATAGAAATATGCCACTGACGTAGGTAAAGCTAAAGCAACAGTAGTATTTATATCATTCGTGGGTGCAGCTAACTCTCCATGCGGTAACTGTATGATTTTCCGGGGTAAAAGGGCACCTGACCAGTTAGAAACAAAAATAAATAGGAACATAGTTCCAATAAAGGGAACCCAAGGACCATATTCTTCTCCAATCTGAGTTTTGCTCAAGTCTCGAATGAATTCGAGGACATATTCGAAGAAATTCTGACCGTCGGTTGGAATGGTTTGTGGATTCCGAACAGCTATAGTGGCTGAACCTAATAAGATAGCAATTACAACCCAAGAAGTGATAAGTACTTGGGCATGGACTTGGAAACCCCCTATTTGCCAATAAAAATGTTGGCCTACTTCCACATCGGATATATCGTATAACACTTTTAGTGAGTTGATGGAACAGGGTAAAACATTCATATTGCCCTCTGACATAAATGGAACTTAAAAAGGAATTATTTTGATTCAGCCATCTCGTATCTCTTTCTCAACTCGTCTACTTTGAATCAATCGTATATTTCGGATCCCAAGTGATCACATAATATCCCCAGTGATTTTGATCTCTTTTTTGAGACTCAGGGATAGTAACCGATTCAATCAATTTATGGAGTTTCCAAAGTCATTGACTTATCCTATTATTAATCAACAATTTCTTATATAGCTAGAACCGCCCTCACAAATTGCGGATACTAATTTGTTAAGAATCAATCGGATTGAAGCTATAGCGTCATCGTTCGCTGGAATCGGAATATTTGCGAGATCCGGGTCACAATTTGTATCGATTAAACAAATTGTTGGAATCCCCAAAGTGAGACATTCTCGAAGAGCCGTATATTCTTCTTGCTGATCAACGATGATTACAATATCGGGTAACCCCGTCATATATTTGATCCCGCCCAGATAGGTTTGCAAGTGAGATAATTGCCTCTTCAACATTGCTACATCTCTTTTCGGGAGACAATTGAGTTTCCCCGTATTTTGTTCCGATCTCAAGTTCCTGAACCTATGAAGTCTCATTTCTGTAGTGGACCAATTCGTTAACATACCACCGAGCCATTTTTTATTAACATAATGACACCGAGCCCTTATTGCAGCTGATGCTACTGAATTGGCTGCTTTATTTTTGGTACCAACTATTAAGAAGTGTTTTCCTATACTTGCTGCATCAAAAACTAAATCACAGGCTTCTGACAAAAAACGAGCAGTTCGAGTAAGATTTGTAATATGAATACCCTTACGCTTTGAAGAGATGTAAGGTGCCATTCTAGGATTCCATTTCCTAGTACCATGGCCAAAATGAACTCCTGCTTTCATCATCTCTTCAAAATTCATGTTCCAATATCTTCTTGTCATTTCTCCCCACATTTTCTCTCTTTTTTTTTTTATTTAAGAGGTACCTGAAATAAATAATTGTTCCGACGGAACCTTCTACCGGAGATTGACCGTTAATACCCAGTCCAAGTCATTAATTCCTTTCTATTCGTTATTATCTTTATTACCAAATCAAATGACCAGGACCCTATAGTTAAAAGAAAAGAATGAATCTGTCATTAAATCCCGTAAATGATCGTTCTGATGTATCAGGGAAATTATTTGGGATGCAAGAACCAAATAATTCTCTGTGGTGGAACAAAAGATCTCTCATTTCCTCCTCGAATAGATTCTTCTTTTTGATTTCCAAAGGAATGTTGCTGTGTTGCCTTGAGCGGTGCACTAATCCTTTGAATCCGGTACCAACAGGCATCATCCCCCCCAGAACAACGTTTTCTTTCAGGCCTTTCAACCAATCAATACGACCTCGTAGAGCAGCTTTTGCTAAAACTCGAGCGGTTTCTTGAAAACTCGCTTCGGATATGAAACTTTGAGTATTCAGAGATGCCCTCGTTATTCCCAATAAGATGGCTCGGTAACAGATCGCTTCTTCCAAAGCACGCCCTGTTCGTTCCGCTCGCAACAATCCGATTAGTTCTCCAGGTGAAAAAACATTAGACATTCCATCTTCTGAAACCAACACTTTTGATGTTATTTGACGTACAATAATCTCTATATGCCTATTATGGATCTGCACCCCTTGGGATCGATAAACCTTTTGGATCTTATTAACCAAAGAGATACGACTTTGCGCTATGGTTAGTTCAGCGCCAATCAAGAATCCCCAAGGAATTCCAAGGATTCTTGTTATACGTTCGTTCCAACCCTCAACCCTCTTTTCTAAGTTCATCGATATTGAATCAATCGAACGCGCTTCTAACACTTGTTCCACTTTTGGAAGACCTTGTGTTATATCACCCGATCTCGATTTTTCATATATAAATGTAACTAATGTATCTCCTTCGTAAAGGATTTCTCCACAATGGCCATGAACAGTTGCTCCTGGCGTAGCCAAATGGGGCTTAGCGGATCTTATGACTAAGGAGTCAACATGAACAATTAGAACTTGACTCGATTTTATGTGTGGTCCGCATTTGGATATACATACATTTTCACAAATAAACTGTCCAAGGCTAATTATTGTGGATGTCTCCTCACAATAATCGTGAGGGAGAAAGCACCAATTCAAATCGAATGGATTAAAAATGATGTTACTGCATGAATCGGGATTATAAATTCTCCCATTTTCATCCATTAAATAATATCTAAGCCCTCGGAAAGTATGTTTGAAATTGTCAAGTAGAAAATATTTCTTTAACAAGATCTGATTATGAGTTATTAAATAGAAATAGTAAAATGAATAAAAATTCGTAATTTTAGGTACAATCCCTAAAGGACCCAACGAATTCCTAATGGGAATCGCGGGATCCTCTTTAATTAATTTAATTAATTCTTTGTGAGATTTCGAACCATTGAATAGACCAATTCGAGAACAATCGGATGATAACAAAATTAGAAAAGATGGACATTCCTTATTTCTATTCAGCAACGTACGAATAGTCCCTTGATGTTGGGTAAATGATTGAATCCTCGCCTTGAAATAAAAAGGATTAATATTGGTGCGATCTGATCCATTATTGGCAATCAATCCTGAACTTGCCATATCATTCCTTTTTCCGATATAAAAAATAGAGGACTTCACTAAATCAATTCTTATGAAATCTCGAATCAGATCATTTGCCCTTACTTCAACAAAGGAAGCATGAACCTCTTCTATAGAACCATCTCGGTCTTGGTTCCAATTCAATACTAAACAAGTCCGAACTAATTGAAGACTTGTGTGATAAATTCCCCGAATCGGTTTGCCATTTCCATAAAGGATATAATTGACAATTCGTAGTTGCACATTATCCCTTTCCTGCAACGGATCCTGGGGGAAAAGCGTTGCTAAATTTATCCCATCAGCTATTTCATATGTGACTACGGGTCGAACTGAAACAAAATACTTTTTCTTGGTAGGTGTAATCCGTTGGACATAAATCCAATTTTTCCATTTTTTTGATTCCTTAGAATTTTTTTTTCCCGTTCCTGGTGGTATCAAGATGCCGCAGTGCCGGGATATCTTATCTGTCGCTCCAGGAAAATAGATATCCCCAGAAAAGATTTTGAGTTCAATCCTTTTTTTTTTTCTCTCCACCCGGACCAATCCGCCTACTTGGCTTCTTGTATTTAAAGCGATTCGTGTATCTACTCCAATGATACTGTTGTTCCGTACCATTATGGGCGAAGAACCGGGTAAGATATGCACTTCTTCGGGAATGAAAAAAAATCGATCTACTTTCATTTGGTATTTTGGCCTAAATTCTTTTGCTCTTCGATACTCAATCAAATCCTCTTTTTTGACGATTGAACCCACCCCTATAGTCCCATATTTAGTAATTCCTGAACTGCTTCTTCTGTATAGGGGATCGTCGAAATAAGCAAGAATACTATTTCTAGGTAAAACACCATTTATGGGTATTTCAATCGAGATACCGGAACGGGGCATTAGTTCTTTTTCTCGTTCTTGATCAGATTGGAATGGGATGATAAATCTATTTCTTCGCCTCTTAGCCAATAAATCAGAATTCTCGTGGAGAATGGTAGGATATATGAAATTCCAATGACCGTTGGATATGATTCGATCAGGTCCTGAATAATCAAGAACCCCCCCCTTTTTACCGTAAGGATTCGAACTAAACAATTTGTGTCTCACTTGATCATTAGTCACGGAGAGGTCAGAAATAGATCTCCGTTCAACAGAATGAACATTCATTTGATCTTGATCCTTGTGGAGCGAAAAAGGCACTATACTGGATCTGCACAGAGCTCCTGATAATATCCATAAATGACTTGTTTTGGGTAAGAGATGAACATTACCATATTTATATTCAGGTGCATGGTACACATCGGTACTCCAGTGCATTTCTCCCTCTGAGTCAGAATAAATATGTTTTCGAACTTTCTCTTTAACTTTATTAAAATTGAAAGTGGATGTTCCAGCGCGAATCTCAGCAATCACTTGTTCTGATTCTACATATTGATCATTTTGAACTAAAAGAAAACTTTTGGGTGGAATATTCACATTATGTAGAATATCGTGACTCTCAATAGTTACATACAGGTCTATATAACATAGAAAAGCAGGATGCCCATGACGTGTACGTGTGGGATGAACCAAATCCTCATTGAATTTTATTTTTCCCTTAAAAGGAGCTCGTACATGTTCTGCAGTACCACCTGTGAATACTCCACCGGTATGAAAGGTTCTTAATGTTAGTTGAGTCCCCGGTTCGCCGATTGATTGACCCGCAATAATACCTACTGCTTCTCCTAATTCGACCAGGTCGCCATGAGTGGGACTCTGACCATAACATAATCGACAGATCCAAGATATACTCCTGCAAAGAAAGGGGGTTCGAATATATATTGGTTGTGTTCGAAAGGTTATGAATCGAGTGACAAGTCCAACCCCCAATATCTTTATTTTGAGCGGCAATGCAACGTAGGCCCATATATATATTGTATGCTAATACACGACCAATTAGTGTTTGGACCCAAATTCTTTCCGTCATCCCATTTCTAGGACTCACGGAAATGCCTCGGGTAGTGCCACAATCTGTTCTACGTACAACAATGTGTTGAACTACTTCAACAAGTCTACGCGTGAGGTATCCAGCATCTGATGTTCGTACAGCAGTATCCACAACTCCTTTGCGGGCTCCGTAGCAGGAAATGATATATTCCGTTAAAGAAAGTCCTTCGCGTAAATTGCTTTGAATCGGTAAATCAATCATTTGTCCTTGGGGATCCGACATTAATCCTCTCATACCTACTAATTGGTGTACCTGAGATGCATTTCCTCTAGCTCCCGAAAAGGACATTATATGGACTGAATTAGAAGGATCAGTCATCCTAAAATTAGGATGCATTTCTTGTCTCAAATATTCACTTGTAGCATACCATATCTCAATGGATTGGCGTAATTTTTCTACTGTGTGTACATTCCCATAATGATGGTGCTTTTCTAAAATGAAACTTTGTCGTTCAGCATCTTGGACTAGCCACCCCTTAGAAGGTACTGTTAAAAGATCATCAATTCCTAATGAAATGGATGTAGCAGTGGCTTGCTGGAAACCCAGAGTCTTTACTTGATCCAGGGTGTGCGATGTATATGCCATTCCGAAGTGATCTATTAATCTGCTAATAAGTCGTTTCATGGCAGACCCATCTATCGCTTTATTGTAAAAGAACAGATCAGCCCATTCTGCCATAAGTACTTCTCTATTCCGCTGAGTAGGATTCGCCAATGGGTTTGAGTCAGTGATTCGAAGACCTCCTTTACTGGATCTCGATTCATGTAGAAATTAAGGAATTATGATTCCAGTTGAACCGGAGAGATCCAAATTCCCGCGGTATTACATAATTCCTTAGCTTAGGTACCGTATGAGTAGGCCTGACAAAACCCCTGTATGGCTTCTTCTATTTCTCGAGAAAAAGAAATATGACCAACAGTGGTTCGGATGTATATACAAAGGGTTTGTTTTTTTATACGTCTTACTATTAGATAGTGCCCATAAATTTCATGATAGGTACCCAAAGATTCATATTGAACTTCGACAGGAACTTCTCTTGAGGCAATGACACGTTGATCTAGTCGCCACCGAAGCCACAAAGGACTATCTAAATTGATTCGTTTCTGCTGATAAACTATAAGTACATCATAGGAACTACAAAAATAGGGCTCTTTCTCTTTCGTAGTATATTTATACTTATAATCATTAACTGTTTCATTTTGATAGTTTATGCGATTCCATGGATTATACCTATTTGCACAAATACCTCGACGATTCCCGATCGTTAATACATAGAGTCCAATAAGCATATCTTGGGTTGGTACCGAAATGGGATCTCCAATAGCCGGAGAAAAGAGATTCATATGAGAAAACATAAGTAAACGAGCCTCCGCTTGCGCTTCCAAAGATAAAGGTACATGAACAGCCATTTGATCCCCATCAAAGTCTGCATTGAATCCTTTACGAACTAATGGATGTAAACAAATAGCACGTCCACCCCCTAAAATGGGCTGGAACGCCTGTATGCCTAATCTATGCAGGGTGGGCGCTCTATTCAACAATACAGGATGCCCCTGCATAACTTCTTGAAGTATTTCCCATACAATGGGTTCTTTTTCCCGAATTTGACTTTTAGCAATTCCTATGTTAGAAGCGATATGTCGTCTGATTAAACCACGAATGACAAATGTCTGAAAAAGTTCTATTGCTATTTCTCGAGGTA
>JAQQXO010000230.1:0-43677 GCA_029852735.1 Persea americana | reverse complement strand
AGTTGCGCGAGTCATGCTACCAGATCTGCCATCAGTACCTGCTCAACTTCTGTCAGCGTGCTGCAGGATTGCGAAGAAAAGCATTGCACTCTCTCAAGACACTCGGCGATCGATTAGTCGAAGTCATCTGCGACGACGCCTATTCAAGCACAGGATCCATTGGAATCGCGGCGCAATTGGTGTTGGATCAGGTGATTGCTATTTCAAACAGCGAGAGCTCAAAGGGCATGATCGAATCACTTAGCCGGATCAACTTCATTCAGGTTTCTGTCAACACTATACGAAGTCTCGCCACGGAATTGTCAGATGCAGATGCTCAAGGTCGGTCTCGGTAATCATGGTCTGCTGACATTGCTAATCGTGTGCAGCTGCGTCGCGTCTGGTCCAGTCCTGCAACGGCAATCTCATGATCTTGCTGCGAATAGCACAGACACGAGCTGGCGCAGTCCTAGTCCTCAACGCTGGCTTCTTCCCTGCTGTGAGTGAATCACGGCTCTTCTCTACGGATCCTGAGCTTGGCTTTGGTAAGTCCGCCGTCCCGTCAGCTTCATGTCGCCAATCGCAGCAGATATCGGCAACGCCGAAGCCTTGACGGAGTTCTTCAAACTGCTACTGGCTGCCCTGCGCGTGGTCAACGCCATCGTGCTTAGCTGTGGCGATCAGAATGAACAGACCATCAGTCAAGCACGGCGCTTCTTGGACAGCTACCGTCCTTGTATGATCAGCATACTTAAGCGCAATGCGAACATTGGCAGCCTGGGAAAGGACCATGCCGTGATCTTGGAGCAATTAGTGGACAATTTCTCGGTTTTGGTCACTGCTGCAGGATTTATCGAGGTTCGTCTGCTTGAGATATGCTGATTCGACATTGCTGATCGAGCACAGAGCGAGGCCGAGAACAAGCCGTCCAAGTCGGCATCATACGTCTTCAGCTGATGGGCTTGCAGAGTGGCTATTTGAAGTGGCCATGAATAGAAATGTCATGTACATGGATTTGTCTGCCTGTCCGGGCCGCTCACTCCACAGGAATCAAGATGTATCCCACCTTTGACGCCTTCGCAATGCCAGTGATTCGAATTGATCCAAGTCCCTCTTCTCTCTCAAGTTCTCTCTCAAGCCTTCTGGCTCTCCGCGCCCCTCCACGGCGCCTGCCCAGCAAAGTCCTTGATCTCCTCCAATGTGCTTCCCAGCCTGACCATGCTATATCGTATCATCCTCGGGTCCAGCCCCAGCGTCTTCTTGACTGCGTGCTGCACCCTCGCCGAGCTGTCGAAGCGCATGATGAAGTAATGGCCCGTGTGATGCTGCTGCTGATGCACCCGCAGCGGCTTCGGCAGGAGGAATGTGCCCCAGTTGGTGAAACCCCGAACGACGCCTTGCCGGCTGACGACGATGTTGCCTGCCGTCCGTGCGATTCTGTATCATGGTCAGTCGATGCGCACGCTTGTCTCGTGGTGGATGGCGAGAGCGTACTCTTTGACCTCGGCGAGCTTGCCGGGCCGCACCTGCGAGCGTGAGCGTCAATGAGCTTTAGAAGGGGTGTGTAATCAGCATACCACCGCTATAAGCTCGTAGAGCATCTTGCTGTGCTTACTGCATGCAACTCGAGACCGCGACAGACATTATTCGATTCGATTGAATGCTCGTCTTGGCGGATTGTGTCTAGCGCGAGCCTGGATTTTTGATGTCATTTCGCGGCGCCCATTGGCTCGAAATCTACGTTCAGTCCAGCTCTGATCAATGTCACTGGAGCTCTGCGAGGCCGTCACGCCGCGTTCTTCGACTGTAATATCTTAGCAGCAAGGTCTCACCGTCAGATCGCACCGTAGAGACCCGTTGCGCTCTCCACGCAGCCCGATAGTGGTCGACAACGCCCTGCGCAGGTCTCGTACAGCAGTATCTCGCAATGGCCACGGACGGACCACTCGAGGCTTTTCCTCAGCTTACGCCGCGACCGTATGTGACCAGGCAGGAGAGCGCCGGCCGCGTCAGGACAATGCCCGAGACGCGACGGAGGAAGAGCAGTGGTCTTCCCGGAGAGCCAAGGGGTGATACTGGCGGACCGTCCTTTTCCACCCTCTCGGACAGCAAAGCGCAGGACAGATCCTCAGCACCTGTAGCAGTGAGTTCCCATACGCCCCCATATGTCTTCGGGTAGCGACAGAGCTAATCAACACAGAGGACCGCCTCGGAGAAAGCAAAGCCTCGATCGAAGCGAAGAAAAGCACGCACCCTCTTCCGCAGATTCAGGACAGCCGCGTTGCGCTACACCTGGGCTCCTCCGCTTGTGCTATGTCTGATCGGCCTCGCCATATACGCATACAACCCCGGTCCTCAGAACCCTCTCCACGCCGGCATATTCCTCTCCTACCCCGTGCCTCGGAAGCTGACCGACGACCCCACGGCACCGATCCAGTACGGCAAGGGCGCGCGAGACTTCGCCTTTGTGGCCTTCTACACCATAGTCCTCTCCTTCACCCGCGAGTTCGTCATGCAGTGCCTCCTGCGGCCGTGGGCGGTGTCGGCGGGCATCACGAACCGGGCCAAGCAGTCAAGGTTCATGGAGCAGGCGTACACGGCCATCTACTTTGCCATCTTCGGTCCGTTCGGCCTGTTCGTCATGAAGCGGTCGACGACGTGGTACTTTGACCTGGACGCCATGTTCGAGGGCTTCCCGCACAAGACGCACGAGGCGTACTTCAAGGCGTACTACCTCCTGCAGGCGGCGTACTGGGTGCAGCAGGCCGTCGTGCTGCTGCTGCAGCTCGAGGCGCCGCGGAAGGACTTCAAGGAGCTCGTCGCGCATCACGTCGTCACCATCGCGCTCATCTGGAACAGCTACCGTTTCCACTTCACGTATATGGGATTAGCAGTATACATCACGCACGACATCAGCGACTTCTTCCTCGCCGTAGGTCACTCGCAATATCCAAGCATGACAGTGCTAACGCAGTGCAGACCTCCAAAGTCCTCAACTACCTTGAGCATCCCATTGTCGCGCCGTACTACACCTTCTTCATCTTTGTCTGGATCTACTGCCGCCACTACCTCAATCTGCGCATCATCTACGGGGTGTGCACCTCGTTCGTGACGGTCGGCCCCTTTGAGCTCAACTGGGAGACGCAGCAGTACAAGTGCCGCCTCAGTCAGGTCATCACGTTCGCGCTACTGGCGACGCTGCAGAGCGTGAACCTCTTCTGGCTCTTCTTTATCCTGCGGATAGCGTATAGGATGGTGAGGTACAATATCCAGAAGGACGAGAGGAGCGACGATGGGGAAGAGGAGGAGGTGGAGGGCTCGACGGAGGAGAAGAGGCAGGCGATGCGGGAACAAGGCGCGCCGGAGATGTTGCTGAACGGAGAGCCCATGACTGGCGCTATTGGAGAGCAGGGCGGCAATGCGAGCGGTGTGCAGGTCAACGCGCAGAACACGGCGAAGAGGCGGTGAGGCACGACGGACTCGCCTTGTTGTTGGGTAGAGTAGGCTGGATTGGTGTCATCGATAGAAGCTTGTAATCACACACCAGGATGTCTCGTCAACGAGAGTATAGACCAATATCTTGCCCTCTTCTTGTCCTTGCGCACTTTTATATCTGTCAAACGCCAAGACAAGCCCCGAACGTCACTCATTCACCATTCAAGCCTCCGCATCAACACCTCCACCTTGCAAACCCAATGGCACGATAACACCACTTCAAGGCCTCTGTGCCTACTCTACCTCACATCACTTTCAGAATGTCTACAACCAGCCCCCCTCCCGCATCTCCCTCCTCCTCAGACCTCCCCCTCCCCCTCCCCCTACTAATCCCCCTCCTCGCCCTCTTCCTCTGGCTGATAACAACAACGACAACCTCCTCCCTCCCCAGCTTCTCCAACAAACGCATCCTCCTCCTGACAGCCCATCCAGATGACGAAAGCATGTTCTTCGCCCCATTACTTACCCGCCTCACGCGTCCTTCGGCGGGGAACAGGGTCAAGATCCTCTGTCTCAGCACAGGCGACGCCAACGGGCTAGGAGATGTGAGGAAGGGAGAGGTCAAGAGGGCCGCGGAGATGTTGGGTGTGGAAAACGGGGAGAGGGATGTGCTTGTGCTTGATGATCAGAGGTTCAGGGATGGCATGGGCGAGGTGTGGGGCAGGGAGGGTGTTGTGGATGCTCTCGGCCGGACGATCGTGCGTGGTTGGGAGGATGGTGATACGAAGAAGATTATGGCGATGGAGGAGGGTGCGCTGGCGTCGACGGAGCAGGTCGGATCAAAGACTTCATCTCGATCGCAAGAGCAGGAAGGTAGGGACGATGGACCATCCCGCAGACGACAGCCGTCCACAAAAGCCAAGACGAAAGTCACCGCTGCTACCATCTCCGAAGGGGGGGTCGGGAAGCAGGCCAACTTAGACGTCCTAATCACCTTCGACAAGCACGGCGTCTCCTCGCACCCGAACCACATCGCCCTCTTCCACGGAGCGGTCGCGTTCATAGAGGGCCTGTCCTCCCTCTCTCCCCCCTCTTCCACTTCTCGAACATCACTAGACACATCCCAACAGGCGACGTCGTCTCTCAAAGGCGACGCCGCGAACAGACTGGAGCTCTACACCCTCCCCAGCATCCCGCTGTACAGGAAATACATCTCCCTCCTCGACGTGCTGCCGACGCTCATCCTGGCCATAATCTACAGGTTCAGGGTGCGGAGCAGGGTCAGCACCGCAGGCAAGGACAAGGACAAGAACCTGGACAAGGGCAATGCCAAAGGCAAGCTCAAGGGCAAGGGCAAGGACGAAAGCCAGGGCAAAGCGGACAGTAGGAGCGCACGGCAAAGAGAGGCGGAATACCCATCCAGCATCGTCGTCATCAGCGGACCGTGGGAGTACGCCAGGGCGGCAAAGGCCATGGTCACGGGCCATTGGAGCCAGATGGTCTGGTTCCGCTGGGGCTGGGTCGGTATGGGGAGGTATATGGTCGTTGGGGAGCTGAGGCGGTGGGAGGGGAGATGAGATGAGTTTTTGGATATGGAGGGGAAGAGGAGAGCGAGGACGCGGCGTGTGCATGTGTATGTGCATGTGCAATGAGCGGACGAGCATGAGCGTGAGCCTGAGGTGAGCGTGGCGGGGGACGAAGAGGAGAGAGATGTATGCTTGCCGCGGTATGCCACGCCGCGCTGGATGGAGAAAAGTAAGGTATGCTACGTTATGCCGTCAACACGGTGTCATATGCTATGCTGTGCTATGCTATTCCGCTCGAGATGCCTCAATCACAAATGCTCGAACGCTATGCCACAATCAACCATCACCAATCCTCATCCTTACCTCTTCGCCCTGTCAATGCCAGCACTGCTTCGGACCAGGTCGCTTCTCACCGCCTACTCGGCCCGCTCGCGAAGCTCGACGCGGCCAAGGCCGACAGGTCGACGCGGCTCCGGTAGCTCGGCGGGAGGTCCGTGATGTGCTCCGTGTCGATATCTCCGTCCTCGTCTTCCGCCGTGACGCCGTTGTTTCCCGCGCCAGGCACAGGCACTGCTACAGCACCATGAGCTCCCGCTCCAGGTACAGGCACGGCAACAGCGCCATGACCATGACCTCCCGCTCCAGGCACGGGCACCGACGGGGCCCCTCGGACATGCACCTGCGCCGGCCTGACAATCGGGCTCGGGCGCGCCATATCCGCGAGATCGAGGTGTCCGGCGTCATTGAGATCAAGATCGTCCACCTGCCCCTTTGCGTACAGCGGCGGGCTCTCCGGGACATCCTCGTACATCGGCGGCTGCTCCTCATCCCAGGAGATGCCCATGCCCGAGCGTTCCGTGATGACGAGGTTGAAGGTCATGCGCAGCACCCTTGCGGCGCCCGTCGGCGTCACCTGCGAGGGGCGCTTCTGCGGCGCCCACTCCTCCGAGACGACCATCTCGACGACGAGGGCATGCGTGACAGCCAGGCCCGTGGGTGACTCGACGTCGCAGAGGGGCCTGTCGGAGACGGCGGGCGCGATGGCGAACTCCATCTCGACGGTTCCTTCATCGTAGTCCGTCTTCCACCCGTCCTTGAAGTCCTTTGAGCCGAGGACGCGCACGTCGTCATGCGCCTGCCCGCGCCCCTCGCCGCCGACCTTGTGTGCGTGTTTCGCGCACGCGGGCGAGATCATCTTCTCCGTCTCCTCGAGGCGCCACGCGAACTTGCGCAGGCGCCAGCGCGTGAGCGTGCCGTCGTCCTTCTTCTCGACCGCGCCGGCGATGCGCATCTGGATCGGGATGGAGCCGATCGGGTGGATGATGGGCAGCATGGTGAGGTGGGCTGTGAGGTTCGTCGGGGGGAAGATGCGTAGGGAGTTCTTCTCAGCCGCGGGCTGGATAGCGCGGTGGACGGGGATTGGCTTGCGGACGGTGATCTTGTCGCCGTTTGCCTGCGTCGCCGTCGCCTCGAGCGAGTATTCGAGGTCTGCGAGGGTGCCGTGCGTCGTCGCGGGGAGGTGGCCCGGCATGAGGTAGGAGAAGGGATAGTTGTGCGCGCCGTGCTTGACGTGGCGCGGCTCTTTGAGGAAGGTCCACTTGTTCAGCTCGGTGACCTTTACCGCGCAATCCGGGCAGTGCGTCGCGACGGGCCGCTTGGCGGTTATGGACGCGACGAAGCGCATCGTGAAGGATGTGATTGTGACGTCGGAGTCGATGACGTTCAGTCTGAGCTGGCCCGAGAAGAGGGCGCCGGTGGACGTGGCCGGCAGACCGTAGAATGTGTTTGGCGGCGACTCCATGCTGATGTCGAGCGTGTTGGCCGGGACCTGCACTGCTCGCAGCTTGGGCGAGGGTGTCGCTTTTCGTTCATCCGACTTGTGGTGGTGGCCCGTGAGGTGCATACCAAGACCCGGCCGCTTCTTGTGGTCCATGTTGGCGGCCTGTCGCAGCTCCGTGATTGTGGATGTGGGCTGTGCGGCCTTTGGAGATCGTTGCCGCGTAAGGCGAGGGAGTGTGAGGAGGTCGTCGCCGTCGACAGCCAGGGGTGATATTGCGGAAGAGGATCTTGTGAAGAGGCGTGTTGGCATGACGGCAGAGACGAGATGATGCGCCCGATATTTTCCAACTTGATTGAGACAAGCAGGCGAGCTAGGCCGGAAGGGACGTGGCTACGCGCAAGCCTGCAGAAACGATCTTTTGTGAAAATCCGGGGAGGCGACTTGGCATGTGACTTTAATGAGATGGTGGCGTTTGCGTGATTATAGCGTGGGACTGCCGGCCGAATGGGAAAGGTCCAGGCGAGTGCGTGGGTGCTGACAGCTGTCCAGGCAGGTAGGCTTCTCCGTAAATGGCAAGGGCGTTATCCTGGCGTAGAGTGGACGGTGGGGATGCTGTCGTGTCTGTCGTGAAGGTCGTGGTGCTGCGTGAAAAACTGTGAAATGTGCTGTCAGAATACCAGAAGAGACGACGAGGCAAGCAGGTTCAGGGGCGAAGGAGGTAATATAGTCGTGATCGTCGACAGGAAGTTTTTCACTCGGGCCAGCAAGGTTCCTGGCCAAGGCAAGGCAAGGCAAGGGAGGCATGGCACGGCGGCAATTGATCGAGTAAGAATTATGTTATGCCCATACACGGCGCAGTGAGGACAACCTCGTCCACGCGACTGCGAGACACGACGACGCTCGGAAGACATGGGAAGCGCTCATCGAGCCGTGGATGTGTAGAGACGGGAGGTTGACTCGGAGGCCCGTCCGCGTGTCTTTTGAGGAGTATATACTATACATCTCCGTTGCGGTGATCACGATCTTAGACGTGGAACGGTCTGGCTATGGACACTGCAGCACACGGTGGCAGAGCAGGGCAGAGCAGAGGAGCAGCAAATCACCTGGAGAGAGTAATTGTTGTACAGTAGCACCATCAAAGCTGAGGAGGGGCGTCATCTGACCAGTGTAGTATACTCCACGCGGCCCTTTGACGACGCACGTACGAGAAATGTACAGGTGTTGACGATTCGTGCAACAACGTGCTCCAGTGCAGTCGTGCTGTAGTGTATACACTTGCGAATGAATCATGACCTGTGAAATCTCTGCAACGAAGGATTTGCTAACGACAACGTAAGACACGAGCCACGAGGCGAAGGGAAGGGGCCGCAGTGGATATTGCCAATCATTACCACAAATCACGAAAATGCTGCCCTTCTGACGTGATCAATCATCAGTCTACAGCACTGTCATGCAGAGTCTCTGCTCAGCAATGTCGCTGTATGCTTCGTCTCTCGAGCCATACAGCCATACAGTCATGGACCTCTGAAATATCTTCCAGTACTGTAATTGTACTGTACCTATGGACCGGCCGTTGAGAATCCGGGGTCGAGAATCGCGGCCGTAGAGGTCCCCGCAGATCATTTCAGCTCAGCTGAATACCCCGAGCGGCTCAGCTACTCGGAGGGCGCCGCCCGAGTGATCAGGCTTGATTGTTGTTGTTGCCGCCAGACCATCACGCGGTCGTGCCCCTGAGTAATGCCTGTATACTCCCGCAGGTCGAGAGTGTTCCATGCATAATCACATTGACACGATGCACAATATTGCCGGTGGACATTCACCGACACTGCCGAGTTTGGTCCGTCTCATACCTTCTCATACATGCAAGTTGCTCAGGCATCATCACCTCTTACGAGCTTCTTTGTCAATTTCTTCCCTTCATTTCCGCGACACTGACGGAAAATCACGCAAGACACGATCGATTTTGCTGCAGGGAACACCAGATGAAATTCTCATGCAATAGACTTTACCGGCCGCGGCGCGGTCCGTCGAACTATTTTTCTTATTATTAGACTCAGATTTCTTCGTCAATTGCCGATTTCTTGCTGAAAGATCCTGCGCTACAGAGCATGACAACTCTCAATGACCTCGTTGACGGTAATTGTGCTATGTTCTCAAGCTCTTTCTGACGTTGATCATTCGTTCTCTGGCGACCAGTGGTATCATCCGCTCCCAGTCCGCCTGTGCTAGTGAATCTTTTGAAGGCTTTCGTTGTACTCTTGCGCCAACTTCAGCGCAACATCAGTCGCGGACTCCGCATGATGACGCATAAACTCCGTTATCTTGTCCCATAACCATAATCCTCTTCGGTGAGATAGTGTTCCCAAGGCTTGCCCAAGCTAAGCATGCGATGCCTGAGGAATCCTGCTCTGGGCCCGGTGTGAGCGTACGCATCGTGCACGAATCCAAGAAAAAGGTCGAGATCCTTCGAAGGGTCCCCTGCAAGCGAGCTATATGCCCTTGCAGCTGCATCCATCAGACCCTCTATTGCCATTATGCTTGCAAACTCCAAAACGCGCACATGCTCGATGGCCTTGAACTCCTTGGGGTCAACATACGTTCCAGTGTAGAGGTAGCGAACCATGCTGTTAATTTCCAAATACTGATCGTCCGTGAACTCGATGCGCAACTTTCTGTCCTGCCGTAGCATCAGCACAACCTCGTTCCTTGGATGTAAGATGAGAAAGACTTTAGGCTTATCTGCGAGCTTCCTCCCAAGTAGAGAGCTTGAAGAGCAAAGCAGGAAGCGGTGCAGGCCCCATTCCTCGCCGTTGCAAGTAATGGTGAGGTCAGGATTCTCACATGGCTTGTGTCTCATGCTTGCACCTTGTTAGTTTGGGACGACGCCCTTTTGGGTAACAGCTTTACCTGTCGGTGATCGGCCTTGTCTCGATCACAGTGATCTTGATTTCCAGATCATTATTACCTAGCACGACTTGTTTAGCCGGTTTTGGCAGACGCCGACGCTCGACCATCGTGCCGAAAGATCGCGCAGGAACAGTCGGGCTGATGAGTGGTGCTGGAAGTTGAAATGAAACGTCAGTCAGTTGATGTGCAAGAGGGACAGGTTGATGTGGAGGTTGTGGAAGAGAGAAACGGAGAAGAGGAAGAACGCGCCTGATGATTTGGCGAGGCAGTAACAAGACGTGGATGATATGACTTTGATTCTATAGCCAGCAAAGTACCCAGGTAGTCGTTTCATCTTATGACGAAGTACGAAGTATCCAATATGAATGTGAGCTCATGTCCCTGAACGTCCCTGAGATATGCATCACACCGCACTCTCCCTTCAATCCCTGCTTTGACCATCAACCCTGCCTCTGCCTCTACTTCAGACTTCGTCTTGTCCTGACGCTGCACAAGTCCCTTGCTACAGCTCCTCATCACCTGCATCATTGTTCGCCATGATGTGGGCGATGTCGAACACATCAATGTTCTCTGCTTCACGAGCCGCCTTCTACGAACGGATCATATTGCGCCTTCCCCACCTTCCTCGGCGTCTTCAGGCTCGCCTTGCCCGCCATAATCACGGCTATATCCAAGGCAAAGTCCGCGTGCATTCCCATGGCCTTGCGAAGCTCACCGAAGGTGATCTCATCCCAGCCTGCCCAGGACTCACCGCGCAAGATGCGTCTGAAGTCGGAATCGAAACGTGTTATTGCTTCTCTGATACTTTCTCTGATGCTGTCTCTGGTGCTGGTTGTAGACGAGTAGGCGCAATCAACGAATTCGACGATATCCTGCGGCGCTGCTGCACAGTCTGCCAGGTTCTGCTTGAAGCCCCAGGCCGCGGCTTGCTTCATGCCCGGAATGTCGTATTTGTCCGCGATGATGTATGCCTTGAGGTGAAGCCAGCACTCTTGAGACGCTTCGTCCATCAGGTTGTCTGCATTTATCGGGCGATCAACGTCGTAGTTGCCGGTGTACAAGTACTTGATGATTGTCTCGATGAGACCTGGATCGTCGTCGCAAAGATGGATACGGTTGCTGCTTTCCTAGAATCTCTTCAGCGATCTCATGATGCTTCGGCTTTTTCAAGACCTACCTTCCATTGTCCATTCAGAGCATTTTCAAAGAACCTGACCTTGGTGCACACCACTGCTCGATGCACCTTGAATTCCCTGCCGCCACATTCAATGACGAGGTCTGAATAGGCGCCTGTCTCGTGCAGCCTACGACCCATCAGCTTGTGTGAATGTTTCGGGCGGCTTGGATTACCTTGCTAGCATTGCCAGGGTTGCCTTCATGAAACTTCCGACCTCAGGCATGATTGTCGGAGACAATGTTTGGAAAGACTATGTGTAGCAGCCCTGATAGTGGATGAGAGTGTGAAATTGAACGTGCAAGCGACCAATGTGAAGAACATTCAGAAACGATCAAGGCTTCGTGGACGAGAGCTAGAGGGTGAGAGAGAGTTCGTCGAATCCGATCGGGTGAAAGACGCGCGTTCCACGGTCTGAGCTCTTGATAGTGAACGCGTTTCACTTTGACGCGACGAGGGCTACGCGCGCGTGGCGACCTTTCACTTTCCCATTCCTGCCACTCTTGATGTCGCCATTACCGATGCTACCACGCCTCGATGCGCAGCACAACCCTGCCATCATTGCTGCCCGCGGGGTCACGTCTCGTGAGACAGACTCGTCTAACACTACCGTCACTGCGGTGGTCGAGGATCATTGCCGCTTGCCTCTGTTCACCTAGAGTGAAACAGTCTAGACTGCCAGCTTTCCAACGTTAGATCTCAGTCCTGCGCGGAAAGAAGTCATGGAGTCCTGCGAACCATTTGACAAAGACAAGCAACATGCCAATGTATTGATCAAGCTTACCGCCAGGTATGATCGCTCGATGACGGAGATATCGAAGGTGATTGACGCTCCGCCCCGCAGAGCTTTCACCACTGGCGAGCACAGCGACATGTTCATCAAATGCGGCAACAAGGAATGGCGAGCGCACAGTATTATTCTTTGTGGGCAGAGCGCATTCTTCGACCGGGCCCTCAATGGCCCATGGACAGTGAGCTCATGTCCCTGCAGTCTGCGAATACAAACAGGCGCTAATGGCAAGCAGGAGAGCAGCACTCGCACCATTGATTTTCCGGAAGACGATCCAGCCGACGTGGAAGCTATGCTGCGATTCATGTACACTGGTACCTACTTCGAGGGTCAGCGTGACTTTCTTTCAGAATCGTCCGCTGAAAAGGCCGGACTTGACGATGTGGGATGGTTGGAGCTCAGGATGTACGCACTTGGTCGCCAGTACTGTATCGAAGGACTTCGCCTGCTTGCACTCAACCGGTTCGAAGCACTCATGACGAGTCGTTGGGTGAATGACTATATCTTGGACTTCGTTCCTGTCATCTACGAATCCACGCTCGACACAGACCTCTCGCTTCGCCGAGCACTCGTTTCCGCCATTTCCGCAGACGCGCATGACTTCACCAGAAACCTGGATAGACGGGGAAATGAGAAGGAGTCGGTGATATTTTCGCAATTCGAAAGGTACCCTGAGTTTCAGCAGGACATCATGATAAACATAGGCGCCTGGCCAAGGGTAGTTTAGGCTCAACGGCAGTGCGATATGGGCACAGCGAACGGCAAATCATGTTGTTGCCGTCAAGGCAGGCATCGAGGGAGAAGTGGTCAACGGATCATGGTGGGCAAAGAAGGCTGCGGCTTTGGCTGCTTCAAGACGAAGGCTTCAGCAATAGTCTTTTTTTTAAATCTTGGAAATCCGACACAGACACGAGACTCTGGTCCGAAGTGCTGAGCGCTGTAACTACATGCGATCAGACGGTCGAATAGAGGGCAATGGAGTTTCGTCAATACCTTTGTGCTGTACTACCTCAAGCCAATGCTCGCATCTCACGCAAGGTTGTCGAGAGTCTTCGGAATCGTTCCGCTCTGGTGGACTTTCGATAACCGCACCACGAATTTGCGAACGTAGAGCGACTAGCGAACACAAGACAGACCTCAACACATCTGTCACAATGGCCAGTGAGTGCATCGGAGAAGCGATAGATTCGTGAGAGACTGATCGCGCGGCGCAGAATCCAAGAACTCGTCCCAGCACAACCAGAGCAAGAAGGCGCACAGGAACGGGTAGGCACTCTCAACTCCCAACACGACAAATCGCACCCGCGGCGACATTGCAGGCATGGAGCTGATTCTGAACTCTATAGCATCAAGAAGCCGAAGACGAACAGATATCCTTCCCTGAAAGGCACAGACCCGAAGTTCAAGAGGAACCACAGACATGCGCTGCACGGGACGATGAAGGCATTGGTACGCGACATCCAGCACGAAGACGTGTTCGAGCTTCTCGGATCAGAGTAGTATGCTGACAAGGTGTGCAGAAGGAGGTCAAGGAGGGCAAGCGGGACGCAGCATGAGAGAGGATACCGAACGAAAGTGGATTTGAGGCGGACTGCGATTTCGGCTGTGAAGAAGCGGCAGACTGTCGAACGGACGACAAAATCGTCATCTCCCCGAGAAAGTCTCTTGAGCAGAAAACAACTCGACCATCTCTTCACGATTTTGCATACGAGTTCCAATAATGCAACCCGCGCTCTGAAGTGTTGAAGACGAGTTGAGGCGAACACAACCAGCTCGCGCATTAGGTCTGCATGAGCCGCGTTGCGTCTAAGTCTCGGAATACCTCATTGCGACGTTGCTTTATCTTGCTCCGACCACGGCATCTGTGTGTACAGCACCGCACCACCTCAATGTGCTACGTGCTGAAGGATGAATATCTTTCGTGCCAATATCCACTCCCGTCTCATTACCAAACACGTCTACCCTTGTCTATTGGGCCGTCGTGCATGAAGAGCCGGGCAGATCACTTCACATCATGCGTAAAGGCGTATCTCATCGTTGCATTGGACGAGTGTCCGGGTATCTAAATATGCATGTCTCCATTCGCGCTCGTGACCTCGTCAGAAGACCAGCCACTTCCTCGTCAACTCTCGCGCTTTCATCATATCTCCTCCGATCGCATAGATCTGCGACAAAGCGTACGCAGCCTCGCGCTTAAAGCCTGCTTCCTGCGGGACGTCCTGCGTAAGCTCAACATCATACAAGCTGGCAGTCGCGTCCGGCAAAGCCAGGCAGCGCTCGTACGCAGGAGTTGCCAAGTGCAGAAGACCGATGCTGTGGTAGAGCCGACCTTCGTTGTACTCCAACTCCTGGAGCTTGTTGATCGACTCCCGTCTATCCGGCATCTGCCGTATGTCGTCCAGGCGCAGCTTTTGATACTTCTTGAAGAAAGCAATGCCTTGCAGCATGAAATAGTGCCTGTTCTCGCATTGCCGCTTGATGGAATGCTGCATGTACGCCAGAGCGATCGACAGAAGCGTCATGGCATTGTCCGGATCAACGGCATAAGCACGAAAGTAGTAGTTCAGCGCGTTCTGATGTGAGCCTGCGCACACGAGCAGATGGCCGTACATCACCAGCAATGCCGGGTCAAGCGAGGTCGGCAGCTTCCCGACGGCTCGACGGTCTTCCATGGACTTTGTGTAGGTGCGACGCTCCTGGTCGGAGAACTTGAACAACTTGCGGCCTTCCTCGTCGAGCAGTGCAAAGTCGAGCGCTTTGATCTGCCGCATCACGAACTTCTGCGTCGGCCCGGAGTTGTACCAATTCGGCTCGCCGTCGTAGAGCAGCATCACGGCGGCGAAGAGCCGGTAGGTGTCTGTGGCGTGCGGATACTGGCGCATGAACCAGCGAGCGGTGTTGCAAAGTCGTTCTTCGTCCGACAGCTGGAGTGCGGCCGCGATGATGCAGACTTGGATGTGTGTCATGGCGGCTTCATCATGATAGAAGACGTTGGCGTCTGAAGCCGCCGTGAGGACTTCGTAAGCTGCTTGGCGGTCGTGGTCCATCGCGTAGCATAGACCAAGCTCGCAGAACACATCCCTCCACGAGTCGAACGTGATGCCCTCCCAGTCTGTGGGAACGGCCTCGCCGAAATCAGACTGCTCCACGGATTCGTGCACGTCGAGGCTCGCCTCGAGACGGCTAGCCATTTGCTCCATCTCATTTGAATCATTGGTCTTCTTCTTAAGCGCACGTCGTCGCGCTTCCGTGCCATAGCCCAAGAATCGGACGTACTTATCGGATGGAAAGAAGATCTTCTTCTTCCTGAATGTATCCACCAGACTTTGTGCCAGTGACATCCATGTCGCGCGAGCTGGCTTATCTCCAGAACGCATGGCCGGTGCGATAGCGAGCAGCTTGTCGTGAGCCGCGAGGAGCTCTTCCCTGCGCAGCTTCTTCGACTCTGCCTTCGTTTCTTTCGCTCTGGACAGACCCGGCCTACGACCGGTAGCCGGCCTTTTGCGGATGGGATTCACGATCGGGCTCAAAGAACGTCCGCCCTGGCCGCCCTCGTCTCCCTCATAGTCTTCGTCTTCGTCTTCGCCCTCGCTCTCGCTACTGGCGTCACTCGCTACGTCACTTTCTGCAGGTGGCATATAGTCGTCGTCAGGCTGATCCGGTGCAAAGTCTTTCGGTCTCTGCAAGCTCAACTTGGCCTGTCTGGCTGAATCAGATTTGCCAAGCCGGATCACTTCAGAGACATGCTTGTAAGCTTCGATCGAGTCGCCTCGGGCTTCGAGCACTCTAGCTAGCTCAATGTGAGCGTCAGCGTCGTCCGAGTCGACCTCGAGGACTCTTTCAAAGTAGTTGACGCTGGCATCTTCGTCACCGAGCGCTTTGTGAGCAAATGCCATGCCCTTGTATGCCGAGACTTCAAGAGCGTCTTGTGTCCTCTCGAGAGGTTCGTAGAAGTCTAGTGCATGTCGGAATTCCTCCTTGGACAGTAAAACATTGGCAATATCGAGGAACAGATCTGGGTAATCGTGAACAGGAGCCTCGTTGGAATTGTCATCAGGATTGAAACATGCGAAGTGATTCTGTCAAGATCAGCAAAATGACCGAATGTCGAACATGAGAGCTAACCAGAGCCTCTCGAGCATCACCAAGTTGCATCCTGAAGATCCCCATCTTGGCACGAATCTCAGGAGGCAGGTTCTGTCCGTATGCGTCCGAGCCCAAGTCACTGGCAATGAAGTCTTCCACGAGGACACGGCGGGGCTCATCGTCAAGATCCCATTCGCAATCGTTGTCCTGGACATCGTCCCAGTACGTCTCGTCTCGGCGTCCGCAGAGCCATCGAGATATCGACTTTGCGACTATAAGACCTTGCTGCCATTCCTTGTCGTGCGCGAACAGCTCGAGGTATATGTTCAAGTCGGAGAAGGAGAATCCTCCGCCAAAGCCGTCGTTCTGCAAGAGCTTGTAATGGTCTATCGCGGCCGCGTAAACCTTTTTCGCCCTGGGCGCATCATCGTACACGATACAGAGCTCTGCCAGACTTTGAAGAGTATCTAGGTCGTGCGGTCGAATCCTGAGCATGGCTTTGGTCTCGCGTATGGCGCGGCCGGTGGCGCCCTCGTCCACGTAAATGGCAAGTCGTAACTTGCGAGCATCGAAATCGTTCGGGTCGAGTCGATTGATCTGACTGTAGCAGTATTTGAGCTGGTTCTGCGTCGACTCGCCTGATCCCAGCTCAGCGGTCCTGTTAGCCACCTCCCACCAGACGCCCACTTCGCGCTTGGTGTGAGCGCCGGACCAGAGGACCGCAAGCGACTCTGCTTGTTTGCCCATCTCCAGGTATATCTGGGACAGCAAGCTGTGCGCAGCGAAGATCTCCGGATTGATCTGAATAGCCTGCCGTGCGTGATCAAGGGCTTCCTCATATCTTTGATCGAGGAAAGCCGTGGTCGCCTTGTCCTGTAGTGACTTGAATTCTGCGCTCGGCTCGGCAAGATTGCGCGTGCTGCGCTTTCGCTTGCCTTCGAAATCACCATCTCCTCGTGCCCCTCCTTTCGAGCCCCGAGGACGTCCTCTAGGCCCGCCACGTACGCGTACCTTGCCACCTTGACTGCCTGGCCCCAACCCGAATCCTCGAGGACGGCCGCGCTTACCGCGTCCACGACCACGACCACGGCCTCTCGCTGCACCTCTGCGACCCTCGCCAGTCTCCTCTAGCGCGCCTGCAATTGTCGCATCCAGAGCTTCGTCTAATTCGGTCTCGATATCTGTTTCTTGGTTCAAAGACGGCGCACCGAGCAACAAATCATCGAGCAGACCCGAGACATCAAAGGGAATGCCATCAATCTCTTGTTCCTCGTCGTCGTCAAGATCTGTTTCGCCATGCGTTTCTTCATGCAGGCGTGACCTTGAAGGTCGCTCATATGCTACAGATTCATTTTCATCTTCCGAGTTGTTGTTCCGGGTGAGGAAGTAGGGATGTGACTGCGATGATTCTTCGAGTTGAAGGTCGGGATATTGCGTTTTGTGAATGGGTGCCATAGTGTCGTGTCCGCCGGGCTGGCAACGGACAATGCCCCGAGTCAAGCTGCTGCGTTCACACACTGACACTGCCGCATTCGCGATGGCGTACGCTCAAGTGTGCAAAGCACGCAACATTCTTCCTGCGCCTCCATTTCAAGCCTTCATCGTAGCTGAACCATGCCCGGTTAAAGCAATAGCGTTTGACGATCTTTCATTTCATTTTTGGTCACAATGAGTACAGTCGCGCAGTGAGGACATCATATGTAGACCATCAAGCATTCGTCTTGAATAGCGAGCTTCGAACGAACGAGAGAGCAGTTCTTGAAGCCTGTTGTCTCGAGCCGGCAGGTGGTATAAATGCCAAGACCGCCGTCTCCACTAGCGCGTGCACCTTCAGCTAACTAACAAACCTCTAGCTGCTCTGTATCGCACTTCTCTCGACCTTAGCTGCATGACCTCACGACGTGATATGTGCCAATTCTCCCGACTCGGGTCTTCACCTGAAGCACAGTCCGAGCGCTCATGACTGCAGGCATCGCAGATTCCCGGCTGGTATCCGGATTCTCGAGCTGCTCCGCTGTCTTTTTCCGTCAAAGGACAACAATAGACTTATCATTATACTCTCCTTTGTTCAACCTCACGTAGAACGACGATTGCACGACTTTTGCGAGCTTGAGGGCCTCTATTTCGTCAATTGAACTGTGAGAATTTCCGGGCCATAAAGTGCTGCTTATTTGGCCGACTCTTTGGAGATCTACCCGACCTCTCGTATCGCGTCGGCGCCGGCAGGCATCGCGGGCCTCAACAAGTATGAGCCACTTGGTGGGCAACCGCAACAGTACGCCGGAGGCTTCGAGCTCCTCGCTGCGGCCGCCGACCTCTCGCTCGGTCCTGTCAGCTGGGCACCATCTTCGCGCTTCAGCAGACATGGGTGCTTTCTCTGCCGCTCCATCGTCGTCGAGAGTCATCAGACCATCTTCGGAAGTGTATTACAACCATCTGCAACAAGGACAGTCACATGGACATCAGGACGATTCTGTGGACAAGGCCGCGCAGCAGTGGATAGCCGATATCGATCAGTACGAGACCACCTTGGAGGAGATGGCGGCTGCGACCCTCGACAAGGACTTCAAGGACGAGCTTAGCGCTATAGAACAGTGGTTCCGCGTCCTCAGCGAAGCGGAACGTACAGCAGCGTTATACGCGTTGCTTCAGCAGACAACCCAAGTGCAGATACGCTTCTTCATCGGCGTTCTGCAACAGATGGCAAAGAACCATCCCATGTCCGGCGTACTATCTCCATCATCGTTCGGCGAGAAAGGTATGCTGTGATGAGCGATATGCGAATTGGTGCTGACCATGGAAGATGCGATGTCCAACCGACTAAGTGGTGCTATGAATAAAATGAGCTTGGATGCGTCTCGCAACTCAATTGGTCTGGGTCGGCCGCCGCCATCGCCTGGTGCGAAGCGACTGTCTGGTCTAGATCCTGCCGAAATCAATTCAATGTTTCCCGATGCTGCAGCGGCCATAGCAAAGCAGAAAGCAGATTTTACTCAGCAGACAGGCGCTGCGCCTCAGTCAAATCGCAACAGTGCGATCGGTGATCGATCTTCTCTGTTGACCCCGACCATATCAGCTCCGTCAGATGAGCTGAGGAAAGACGCCTTCAACATTATTTCCCCTTCACCGTGGGGCAGATCTAATGACGCGAATCCCATCGCTCGGCCGAAGTCATCTTCAGGACAGCAGACCATGGGATTTGGGCAGACCTCCTTGGCTGTCGGAGGCCGCTCGCCACGCATGATGAATGAGAGCACTCTTACAAGCAACACTCTGCATTCTCCGGACCTTAGCGGATCCTTGGCACCAATGCTGTCTCCTTACACTGGAAGCGGCAATTGGGCATCCATGGTCAATACACCCATGAATAACAATTTCCCCAGTCAGCAGACGGCGAACCAGGTTGACATGGTGGCGAATGCAACTGCAATGAAATTGGCAGCGCTGTCCACTGTGAACAATCGCATACAGCTTGACGATGCAAGGAAGTATCGCAGAGCGAGATCTTCCGATGGACAATCGCCAGGACTGCCCACGACGTCAATGAATTCATCAAATATTCCAAGCAACTTTATCATGACTAATGAACTTGGGCAAATCCTGAACCCACAACAAGCGGCAGCTCTGCAGGCACAGCAGCTCGCAGCCATTGGAGGACACAGATCGCGGCCCACTTCCCCCGGTGGTGCCCTACCTGGCAATGGCACTAATGGAATGAGTTTCGGGCTGCAGCAAAACAACGGCTATCTGGCCGCTTACGACAGTAATGCGTCTCACCTGCATGGAAGCATTGTTGGCCTTGGAAACAGTCATTACGGCATAGGTCTCGGTGGCTCTGAAGGCTACCTGTCTGATGCATCAGATATCAACCGCGGCCGCTCGCCAAGAGGACGTCGGGGAAGTTCTAGACCGCCACCCGAGGATCCCACCGATATCGAACTGCTCAAAGACATACCGAACTGGTTACGCGGTCTTCGTCTGCACAAATACACGGACAATCTAAAAGATATGGACTGGAGGGATCTCATCATGCTTGACGATGCAGGATTGGAAAGGAAAGGTGTGAACGCGCTCGGCGCAAGGAGGAAGATGACCAAGGTTCGTTTCATTCTTGCCGCACTCGGTCGACGCTGACACACTGCTCAGGTCTTTGAGGAGGTCAGAAAGGCACAGGACGCCAGTTTGTAGGCCTGCATAAGCCTCCGCATTTCGTCCTTTGCAGACATGCTGCTAAGGCAATGACACGAATTACGCGCCGGACACGAAACATAATCACCACCAGTCATGAAACACCTCGAAGCTGAATCAGATGACTACATTGTTCACTTACGCAGCGACCACTGTTGTGTCAACGCGGTATCTCACCTGTCCTGGGGTTCACGTGCCTCGAAGCCGTGGCAGAGCCTCTCGCACCACTTCTGCTAAAAGAACAAGTAAAGCACACAACCGTTCTTTGTCCTCTTCTTCTCTGTGCGTTGTTTCTTCTCTCGACAGGGATCTGGCACGCTTCTCGTCATGTTCTTGAAGATACAATAATCGCTTCTCGTGTCCCTGTCCCGGTGGCCTTCCTCTCTCGTTACCATTCTTGACACCCCAAGCATTGACCTTGATACTCGTTTCCGCCTACCACTAGCCGCCGAAACCATTCATTGCACTTTCGTGACGATGCTCAACCTCAAGTTCTCTCAGGTCATGGCGCCGGTCGTATTTCTCCTCTTCTCGTCGCCATCGATCGCTTACACGCTCAAAGATGACTACCTAGAATCGCCAGGCGCCTTCTTCGCACAAATGGACCTCTTCACCGCAGCAGATCCGACCAACGGCTTCGTCCAATTCGCAGACTACCTCACAGCCTCCGAGTCTCGCCTTGTAGGCTACGTCGACGGCTCCTCATCCCCCTTCTCCAACAGCACGCAGGCCGTCTACCTCACCGTCGACTCCACCTCCGTCGCGCCGGCGTCTGGACGTCCAGCGACGCGCGTCACAAGCAAAGCCGTCTACAACGCCGGCACACTCCTCATCGCCGACATCGCGCATGTCCCCTACAGCACGACCGGTTGCGGCACCTGGCCAGCCCTTTGGATGGTCGGGCCGGACTGGCCAACTCACGGCGAGATCGACATCATTGAGGGCATCAACGTCCAGACTTCCAACGCAATGACGCTACACACCGGCCCCGGCTGCGCCATCGACAATTCTAGCTCCGCCAACGCCTTCACCGGCACGCCCAAGACAACGGATTGCGACGTCAACGACCCCGCGCAGGCGAAAAATCAAGGCTGCAGCATCCTCGCGCCCGGCTCATCAGCCTCATACGGCACGGCTTTCAACGACGCAGGCGGCGGGGTGTTCGTCATGGAATGGACCGCCTCGGCGATCAGCGTTTGGTTCTTTGGGCATGGCACGCGTCTGCCGTCCGCACTGCTCCTCGAGGATCCGACCACTGACGGACTCGGCACGCCGCTCGCGCGCTTCGCTGGTCAGGGATGCGACTTCAGTCAGAAGTTCACGGAGCAGCAGCTTGTTGTGGACACGACGCTTTGTGGCGATGCGATTAATGACGATGTATGGCGTAGCAGCGGGTGTGCGGCAAAGACCGGAATGGCTAGCTGCAAGGCGTATGTTCAGAGTGTTCCGGGGGATTTTGTGGAGGCGTATTGGTTGATTCGTGGGTTGAGGGTGTATGCTGCTTGATGGAAGCAAGAGGATTTGTAGGAGACAGTCGTGGCTGCTGGTGGGAAAGAGTCGTTGCGATCTTGGGCTGGCACCATGAATTTGCTTTCGGGAAACGGCTGACGAAGGTTGTGCACATGTATGTTGTGCAGAAGGAACTCATATAGCAGAGCAGTGCAGAAGGAACTCATATAGCAGAGCAGTTCCGAAGGAACTCATATAGCAGAGCAGTGCAGCGGGCAACCTAGCGAAGGGTTTATTGAACGTCTACTTACGAATGTGCTGAAAAGTTGATCCTCGCACACCTCCCAGCTCGTTGATGTCGCAGATTTCTCTTGCGTACTCATCGCAGCATCTTCTCATACCATTTCGGATTCTCAAGTGGTCGCGGTGCATCTTGCCATGCCTCTGTCTGTATCATGTCCTTTGTCCGCCGCTCCTCGCTTATCTCAAATCTCTGACTTCTTTGTCTCGTCCCTCATGGTTACTTCAGCGATCCTCCTTCGGATTTCCAGTGGTCTTGTGCCTCGAAGGGATCGAGATAGGCTTCGTCTTGGTCGGCTCGCGATGCGCGCTCGCCTGGCCTTTCTTCGAGCCTTCAGAATGGGCCATGTCATCCTGGAAACGACCCTCGTCCGTCGATGCTACAGACGAGACCGTCGTTGCACTGCTTACAGAACCACGCTCACTTTCCCCAGCCGAGGTGGCAGGCGTATGCTTGATAACGGTCGCAATGCTCGAGGACGACACCTCGCGACGAGGTCGAGGAAGTCTAGAGGCTGTTGTGGTCCTTGTGAGCACAGGGGAAGTCGGCACACTAATGTCGGTCGGGTGTGCAGTAACATTGCTGGTGACGGCTGGTGCTCTGGAAAGCTCTGCCGACACAGGTCTGATGGTCCCGGCTGCAGATTTGTTCGCTGCTTTTGCCTCAGGCTCTGCATGCTCAGCGGTCTTGGATCCCTCGTCGTCGCCAGCATAAAATGAGAAGCGTCGGCGCCAGTTCTTGTTAGCTGGTTCGGTGTTTGGCACGGGCTTCGGTTGCGTGCGTCCAGACAGCTCCGGATTGGAGAGGATTGCGGCAAGTCGACCCTGGGCCAGGCTGATATCTGTCTGCGAGGGCCGGGCTACGGCGCTTTCATCTTTCTTCGACTTTTTGCGAGTGACTGGCCAGAAACTGTGTTTCCCACGTGGCTGCTTGCTGGAGTCTGTAATCATCGGCTCATATGCTTTGAGGACTTGATCAAGCCTGTATGGCGAAGAATGAGTAGACGACGGTGAGGATGGAGGCGGAACAGTGCCAGAAGCTCCATTTGCTGAAGTGTCTTCGACATCGTCTTCGGGCGAGAGTTCTTGACTTGGTTCGATCTTTAAGACTGTGTCTGTGGACCCATTCGCGTGGTTGTAGATATCAGCAGATGACGCCAGTTGATGCGCGTTCGAAGACGTTTTTGTTTTCGACTTCTGCTGAGCAACGTCTCGATTGCGCTGCTCGAGCGCGCTTCTGAGCTGGGAGACTTCTCTCGCAAGGGCGACATTGACTTCGGACATTGAAGCAGGGATCGACAGTCCGCGATTTGCGAGCGCAGCCTGCAAGCCCTTGATTTGGACGACAAGTGCTGCTTTCTCGTGGCTCCAGTTTTCCAAAGCTGCGAAATGCCTATCTTTGATTTCTTCACTATGGTCGACCGCTTCTTTGGTCATCTTTTCGAGCTTCATCTCATTGCGCTTCATGTGTCGCCAGTTCTCGATCAGCTCGATGGCCAAGGTGTTGAGTTCGGGAGGCATTGCCTTGCCAGGGTGATTTGCGAGACGTTCGAATAGGCAGTTGGCCATGCGGTCCAGGTCGGGACGATTGATGAATGGGAATGGCCTGTCCGTGCGCCATTGCTCCGCTTGGAAGTAATCGTCTTTCTCAAGAGGAGCCGTGACATTGTAGAATGAAGAAAGCGGTGGTCTGACATTGGGACGAGCAATGCGTTCAGAGAACTCAGAATGGTCTTGGGTCAGACGATTCGCGGTCGATAAGATATCGCCGTCGTCCTGCTCTGCTGGTGTCTTCGGACGACTGCCTGGCTTGAACCAGGAGTATGTGTCTGACATGGCGAGATGATCGATTTCGATGGATGTTGAGAGGAAGAACGAGAAGGAGATTAAAGGGCAGCTGGCAGGGCTTGTGAAAGCATTATGGCATGACGGTGAAACGGATGAACATGGTGTGCGAAAGACGATGAACGAGGCAACGAAACGTATAGCGAAGTGAAAGGTGCCCAATCTGCTTTTGATGTGTGTACGCGCAGTGATGAACGACAACGCGTCTTCCTGAGCCGCCTTTTGGCACATCTCCTTCTAGCTGAGTTGGATGACCGCCTTTTGCTCCGCTCCCGCCGCGTGCTCGCATCCTCGCCTGCCTCTGCTTGTGACTTTTCCCTAGCATCGATCCCGAGCTAACACAAGCACTGAGACGCACCGGCACGGTCGCCTATCTGCTGCCGCAGCGCTCGCCGGGGAATTGTGTTGCCGCATGACCCTGAGACAGCTCTGCCAGCAAGCCCGACATAAGCAACGTGCGAGGTAATACTTTGGCGATGCTGCCATCCTGCGAATCTGAATCTGTCGTGAAAGAAGAGAGAATTCACGCAGCCCAGACATCCCTGCCGACACCTTCCACCCATGTTCCAAGCTGATTCACTGTGGCATCCCACTCCTTCAGGCGCATCTGCATGCTTTCTATTTGCTTCATATCCAGCACCTTTGGCTGCACCCATGTGATGGTGGCTATTTGCGCCACCTGGTCAATTGTGCCGCGTAACAGGCCCAAGCTGAGTGCCTTCATGATTAGATGCTCAATCTCGTCCAGTCGTACTTTGGTTTCATGCTCTATCGTCGTGAATGTCATCGTCCTGTCGTGCGGCGGCCGCCGAAACACCGTCTCAGTCAACGCTGAGAGCGATATCTTCTGATGCAAGAATCGCTGTTGCTCTTTCAGAAGCTTGTTTTTGGAGATATTGCCAGAAAGGACGTCATATGCAGCCAGATCACCTCTATTGAAAGCGAACAGCAAGTCCCGCAGCCATGCGTGCTGCATGTCTTTGAGGGAGTCGAGAATGGGGTGTAGAAGAAGCTCGCCGAAGTTGTAGATGGAGTCAGACACCAGGGCAGCGACACTCAGATCGTAAGCTCTTGCTTCCCTTTCCGCGACTGTCATCTCCGAGACGTCGACGCATGCAAGATATAGAAGAGCGTTCTTGTAATATGATGCATATTCGTGCTTTGCCTACGCGAGTCAACATGGCCCTTCAAACCGAGCGCGCGGAGACGAACGTTGTAGTAATCGCTGTTTGTGCGGTAGAATGCAGCGTGTACGATGGTCTCGACCGAGTCGAATGTGTCAAGTATGGCTTCTGCTTCGTTCAAGTCCTTTTTGGCCTCATCCAAATTGTGCTGCTCAAGCTTGATGCTCGCCACCGATACTTTGGCAAGCACAAATGCGTCTTGCGATGTTGGCTTATTGACTCTGTCTGCAACGCTTGTCAAGAACCGTAATCTCTCATCGAGGCCTGGAGCGTATTAGTCCACCGTTGCAGCAATGGAGGAGAATTGCTCCTACTCTTATACTGTGTTGCTGTGCATAACGCTATTGTGACGAGTTTGAGTTGATTGATCTTGCCAGCAAAGTGCTTGACGAAGTTCGTGAAGAGCAATATTCGCTGTGACCCGCTGTGCTTCTCATGGTAGAAGGCGATCAATAGATCCGTGAGCTCGTGCCACAGCTTGCGCTCCCATAAGTCTGAGAATTGGAGAAAGTAGTGCTGCAAGTCTGACGGTGCCTCATTCCTCTGCTCGTCCAGGAGGTCCAGGATGCCTTCAGCCTCCATGTTGTTGCGCAAGAGATAGAAAGGAAGTGCTAGACGGCGAATGCAATCGTGCAAGACGCAACACGTCGTCAAGCGTGCCTGACATGTCTTGGCATTTGACGATCCGCAGCTCGACTCCCGACTTCCCTTGGACGACGACAAACACCTTCGAAGCCATTGCGCATCCTATCACGCTTTCTCGGCATTGCAACTGTGCCTGCCAAGTCTCTGCTGGCAGTATGCATCTGCTCAGCAGTTGTCTGAGGCCAGTGGCAGCCACAGCTCGCTCGACGGGCTCCTCGGTATGCTCTTTACCTAGAGCTGCGCGGAGACATATCCAGGATGTTGCAATCACTCGAACGGGAAAGCCAATAATCAAAGTGCAAGGCGGCCGGTGCGCTCTACCACTCCGTGTGCCATCAATTGCTCATGATGCGCAGCTCATCTCTCGGCGGCCATACTGCAACAGTGTTTGGCGCAACAGGATTTCTCGGTCGTTACATCGTCAATCGACTTGGTACGACGCCAAGGTCACAGCCGCATGCTCAACGTTGACGGACGTCTAGCAAGATCAGGCTGTACCGTCGTGATCCCCTACCGAGACGAATACTCTAAGCGCCATCTCAAAGTCACAGGGGATCTTGGCCGAGTTTGGAACCTCGAATTCGACCTCCGCAACCTTGACTCCATAGACGAGTGTTTGAGGCACTCCGACATCGTGTACAACCTCATCGGACGGGAGTACGAGACAAAGTAAGCAATCTGGGACGATATCGGCTCCTTCTGATAAGCAACAGGAACTACTCGTATGAGGACGTGCATGTCGAGGGCGCCACGAGGATAGCAGAGGCAGTCGCCAAGTACGACGTGGATCGATTCGTGCATGTCTCGTCCTTCAACGCAGACCCAAATTCGCCGTCGCGATTCTTCTCGACCAAAGGCAAGGCTGAGGAGGTGGTTAGGAGGATCTTCCCCGAGACAACTATCGTGCGGCCGGCGCCGCTGTTCGGGTGGGAAGATCATTTGTTGAATCGGTTTGCCGGAGAGAGCACGATCTGGGCGTCGAACAATCTGCAGGAGCTGCGGTATCCTGTTCACGTATGTTGACTCAGCTCGAGCCGCATGACTTGCTGACATTGCAGGCCATTGATGTCGGCGCGGCCTTGGAAGTCATGTGCCAAGACGACTCCACCGCTGGACAGACGTATGAGCTCTACGGCCCGACGCCATACACAATGTCTGAACAGCGCGAAATTGTCGCAAAGGAGATTGTCAAGGTCCGACCCGTGGTCAACATCCCGCAATTCCTGAGGAAACCTGTCAACACTGTTCTCGGCAAGGCGCTCTGGTGGACGCACGTCAACTCTGACCAGGTCACACGAGAGTTCATCGACCAATCCATCGATCCACTTGCGAAGACGTTCAGAGACCTCGGCATCGAGCCTTGCGAGTTGACAGCATGCACATACGAGTACCTGCAGGGCTTTCGAAGCAATGTGTACTACGATCTGCCCCCAATGACAGAGGCGCGAAAAGAGGGAAGAGAAGAAGTATCTGCACGTGTTGGATGATCAATAAGCATAAGTCGGTCATCGTTGAGTCTGCATCAACGAGCAAGTGTGCAGATGTCCGCGCGGCGCAAACTCAGTCAAGGAACGATTGTACAGCATCAGGGAGCTAGTACATGCTGTATAGCTTTATCCCATCGAATCATAGGTGACCTCAATTCATCGTAGTCCCATGCCATCCTACCCACGTCCGAACCACAACTTTTAGGTCACTCATGATTGCCATCGATTTAAGATGCCCTACATCTTCCCCTTGACCTCGTTGATCTTGCCCTTGGCCTCTCCCGCAAGCTCGCTGGCCTTGCCGCTCGCCTGACCCTTGAGCTCCTCGGCCTTGCCTTTGGCTTCTCCAGACGACACATTGGCAGCGGACTTGGCGGAGTCGACGGCTTGTTCTGTTTGGAGCATCAGCATTATTCCCGTGGCATGCTGAGGTTACGGGATGCTTGATAGGCATTGTTGTGGATGGACTGACGGCCTAAGCCTCCATCTCTTCAAGTGCTGAGGGGCTTAGCAAACTCACCGCCCTTCTCAATGCCCTTGACGGCGGCACCAGAGATGGTCTGGTCCACGCTCTTGGCCGCGTCTTTGATGGTGTCCGTGACGGATTTCCGAGTCGCGGGAGTTGTCGTGAAGGCCCGGGCGGGCGACAAAGGATGTTCGGATGGCGCTGCGGAAGAGCATTTTGGGCTGCGTTTGTGAGATTAAAGGATTTGTGGATGTATGATATGCAATGGACACTGCAGTTATGGACAGGCTTTGCACTCAGGGAGCTTGATGATTGTTCTCGAGAAACGATACTGGCGCGACGAGAGCTAGCTTGCGTAAAGCTGGTCAAACGGTCGCCAAGCAATGATGTCAGATTCCGAACGGACGTGGGGTAGCTAAGGATCATTGAGGCCGCAAAAGAAAGTCGAATCAACATGAGGCTTCAACCTCATATCTTAGGCTTGATGATTGAGTTTTGGTATCTTCTTAGCAACGATAGAGTCGCACTTTCGCTACGCAAAGCCCGCGTGGCCGTTGACTTTTATACAAGTTGCGCCGCCCGAAGCGCAGCATGCGCCGCCCGAAGCGCAGCATGCGCCGGCACCACCCATCAAGATCATCGTGAGAGACCTGCTCACATCACGTACAGAAGGTTGACATCTACAGACGTCAGCAACGAAGTCACGGTGTTCGTCGTGAGGTGACATACTCAGAGGATGACTGCAGCTCAGTTGCGGCTTCTGGTCATAGTTTCCCTCCAGCTCGGCTCTGATGCTGTTCAAGAGCTGCACGTAGCTCTGCTGAGGATTCTTCTTCAAGGCGTTTATGAAGGCCCAGCTCATCGCGCCCGTCGCCTGACCAGCAATGTTGGCGTCCGCAGAAGTCTGTGAATCCTTGCTGCCGGACCACATGATCACGTCTGCTGGCGAGGTCTTCGTTTGTATGTTTCGTTGCCTTGTTGAGTCGCCAGTAGTGGCCTTCTTGAAGAAGCCCATGGCGGTCGACGCCATACCGCCGAGATCACCGCGAGCGTAGGAGGAGACCAAGCCCAGGCAGACCTTGTCCGGCTTCTTTGGCAAGGTTCGGCTCCTTGAGTATACCTGCAGTTGAGTAGAGGTAGGGCAGATCCAATGCAGAGCCAGAATGACACGAGTCGAAGATCGCTGTCAGTCGCACACCTGGTGGAAGTGGTCGAACCATAATTGCGTGCATTTCGTCATCTACAATGTGGCTTACTTGGCGGAAATCGACTGGATAGATCACTTCATCGTAGCCATCGTCTTCGTCGCCGTCAAGGTCCTCGGTCTGACCGCCATGCCCTGGCAGATTCAGTCACATTGCTCTCCGTGCTCTCGTACGACTCACCAGAGTAGTGAAAGAAAAGGGAGTCGTTCGGCTGAGCATCCTTGACAAGCCAGTGCATCGCTCTTATGATATTGGCCTTGGTCGGCTGGCTCATCGGATTCTGCTGATCGTCCGTGAGAATGACCATGTCCTCTCTGTCAAGGGGTCAATGGACAGTTTGAGTTGGCGAAGGCGGCGCTTTACCTCTTATACTGGAAGTATTGATTTAGATAATTACTCATGTTCTTCGCGTCATTGATACATCCTCTCAGCTGTCCTTTCTGTCCGAAGTAATTGATACCGATGAGCAGTGCTTTTCTTCGTCCAGTACAGTTCGAATATTGGAATGTGTAGCCACCTGGTGCACCATTGCCGAAAGATTGTGCCTGCGTTGGTGGCGCCGCAGGTCCATAGCCTTGTTGAAAACCACCTTGCGCGCCTTGGTAGACTGCTTGACCTACAGACCAATTAGATAAAATGTCATCGACGGCAGCCTCGATGTTGCAAACCTGATGGTGCTGGCGGTCCATTGTAGTATTGCTGCGGGGGCGGCCCTTGCTACAGATCTGTCAGGCGTCAAGTCCACCGATCCTGCTTCAATCGCATACTTGATATTGTTGCGGCGGCGGTCCTCCCCAACCTTGCTGCTGCTGATAACCTTGTGGAGGTCCATACCCTGGAGGGGGAGGTCCATAGCCTTGCGGCGGCCCGCCATATCCCTGAGGGGGCCCACCGTACTGCTGAGGCGGAGGACTTGATGGTGATAGCCTGCGCCAGGAAAGTTCGACATCGTTGTGCGGGGTGTTTTTCTTGAGTGCTCGAGATCAACTTGCAAGGTTGTAACTGATGCTCGTCCGCAGCGAAGGCCCAAGCGTCCTCGAAAGCTTGGCAAACGTTCTAGATCCACTGGGTGCGGCTCTACTCGAGGCGGTCTTGCATCACCCGTCACCTACCTTAGATGCACAATCCGATGGCATCATTGACGCGCAGCTCTCGCGAAGGATTGAGGATCAATCACGAAGTCTTGAAAGCTGCTGATATTTTCTAGGCACCATGCAACGCGGCTTATATGTCGTCCCCATAGTAGCTAACGCCTTGTACTCCGTTGCCCTTAGACTGAGCCATAGGAAAGCAGGTCATGGCAGGCCATTTAGCCTCGACCTCTGAATCCTCCACCTCGCGGCGCTCCTCTCGAGCCACCCCGCGGAGCACCAAAGCCTCTGCTACCACCACGTCCACCACGATCGCCAAAACCTCCTCTTCCCCTAGGCGCCCCTCTGCCTCTGTCACCGAAACCACCGCGACCTCGTGGAGCTCCGCGCCCGCCACGCATCGGGCCACCTCTTGATGCACCTCCTGCGCGCTTCGGCTTAGCTGTCCCTGGTGGAGGTTTTGGCTTGGGCAGGAATCTGCAAGTGCAAATGTCAGCTGTGGCTTGATGCGTCCTCGATCGAGGACTGACCTCTCGAGCGGAAGCAGCTTGTCGCCGCCAATAAAGAACTTGTCGCCTGTCTTGAAGGATGTTGCGACTATGCCTTCTTGCGGTTTGATGGTGAAGTAGACTTGGTTGATGGGACCGAGGATCTCATCGACTTTGCCGATAGCGGTCTGTGCTTTCGTAAGGGATGTGTCAACAAGTCTTGGTTGTATACTGGAGCATTGAAGTAAGGTATTTTCGGGTTTATTGATTCGCAAACCATTTCGCCTTCGCAAGCATGGACGAACTTGCCCATCTCTGAGACAAATGAGTTGATAGTAAGGATAGACAAGGTGGCCTTGACGCACCATGTACTTGATCTGGTGGTCCATATGATTGTTGAAAGCCTTCCTCGGCCACCTGCAAGCCGTCAGTCGAGGTTGAGCGTCATGCGCAGTCGCCGCACCTCTGCTTCCACCACCGAATCCACCGGCCCTTCCGCGAGAAGCTCCTCCACCGCGTCCTCTTGGTGCGCCTCTGAACGACATGATTGTGATTGATGTATGTGAGTTTCACGCTGGAATTTTTGGTGATGGTTGCGGAGTTGCATTTTCGGCATCTGCCGAAGCTAAATTGATGCGCGCGCGTATCGCGTCTGGAAAATGAAACGTCGGCATTGGAATGAGTAGCTGTGAGTCACCTGGCAACTTATGCTGCTGAGGTCTGGGAGGAGACATTGTGTGACAAAGCGCTTGATCTTCACGCCTCAATCGAACTTGCTTGCATGCGCATCAGTTCTTGTTGCTCCGCAGCCCAAAACACACACGACCATTCACAATGTCACTTCCTGAGCGTCCGAAAAAGGCCAGTAAGAAAGCGAAGCCACCACGGAATCAAGACCTCTCGAGCTCGACCCTCCACCGGCATTTCTCGATCATCGTATCAAAATCTTCGAGAAGTTGAAGGCAGAGTACGATGCTGAGGTTGCTGCAAAGCCGAGAGACAACATCAATATCACCCTTCAAGATGACAGAGTCGAGGTTGGCAAGGCATGGGAGACTTCACCAAAAGAGATTGCACTGAAGATCTCAAAATCACTGTACGAGCGCACAGTCATTGCTAGAGTGAATGGTGAGCTATGGGATCTTGAGCGACCGCTGGAGGAGAGCTGCAAGCTAGAGCTGCTGGACTTTGAGCATCCTGACGGCAAGAAGGTGTTCTGGCACTCGAGTGCACATATACTAGGAGAGGCTGCAGAGCGAAGGTATGGTTGCAATCTTTGCATCGGACCGCCGGTAGAGGATGGCTTCTACTACGAGATGGCACTTCCAAATGGTGCTGCTGTCCAAGCATCGGACTACAAGCCTTTGGAGACGATTGCGCAGAAGGCCATCTAAGAGAGACAACCGTTCGAGCGCTTGACCCTGTCGAAAGAGAATCTCCTGGAGATGTTCAAATCGAATAAGTACAAGCAACACATCATCAAGACAAGATTCCAGACGGCACGAGCACGACAGTATATCGATGTGGGCCGCTCATCGATCTTTGTAGAGGTCCGCACGTCCCAGACAACCGGGCCGCATCAAGACATTCCAGATCATGAAAGTGAGAGACGGCATGCTGAGGCGTCGGACGCATGCTGACAGTTGTAGAAATTCCGCATCATATTTCTTGGCGATGCCAACAACGACTCCTTACAACGCATCTACGGCGTTTCTTTTCCAGACAAAAAGATGATGGCAGAGCACCTGAAGTACCTCGAAGAGGCTGCGAAGCGCGATCATCGCAAGATCGGGCGAGAGCAGGACCTGTTCTTCTTCCACGATCGTTCTCCTGGGTCTTGCTTCTTTCTTCCGCATGGCACAATCATCTATAACACGCTCCAATCGTTCTTGCGAGAGGATTATTGGAAGCGCGGGTACCAAGAGGTCATCACACCAAACATGTACCACTCGGATCTCTGGAAGCAGTCTGGTCACTGGCAACATTATCAGGGATGATATGTTCATCGTCGATGTCGAAAAGTCAAAGTGGGGTTTGAAGCCTATGAACTGTCCTGGCCATTGCCTGCTGTTCGGTCATCGCGAACGCAGTTATCGAGAGTTGCCAATGCGCATTGCAGACTTTGGCATTCTCCACCGCAACGAGGCTTCTGGCGCTTTGACCGGTCTCACTCGCGTGCGGCGTTTCCAGCAGGATGACACACATATCTTCTGTACGGAAGAACAGGTAAGCATTACGCGACTGCATTGTCTTGTAGTTCTTACACTTGTGCAGATTGAGGGAGAAATCCTCGGGCTCTTCGACTTCCTACAGACAGTCTACGGCAACTTTGGTTTCACCTTCAAGCTGAAGCTTTCCACAAGGCCGGAGAAATACCTGGGCGAACTTGAGACCTGGGACAAGGCAGAGAACACACTGCGCAGCGCGCTAGACAACTTTGCAGCGCAAGGCGGTTCGAAGTGGGAGATGAATCCAGGCGATGGAGCCTTTTATGGACCGAAGATCGACATTACCATATCCGACGCGCTCAAACGGGATTTCCAGTGTGCCACTATTCAGCTGGACTTCCAGCTCCCGCAGCAGTTCAATCTGGAATACCGTACAGATGAGCAAGCGGCAGCGGTAAAGGCCGAAGCAGCAGCAGTCATCACTGACGGCGCGAATGACTCGAAGCCAGTCGAGTCGAACGAGGAGGCTCCGAAAGACGGAGCACCACAGGAGAAGGTGTACAGGAAAGAACTTACTCCAGGCTGCGCGCGTCCGGTCATGATCCATCGTGCCATCTGCGGCAGCTTCGAACGATTCATCGCGATCCTCACTGAGCACTTTGCTGGCAAGTGGCCACTATGGCTGAGTCCACGCCAGATCCTGGTCGTGCCAGTCATGCCATCGGCGAACGAATACGTGCTCGAGGTTCAGAAGATCTTCCGCGAGAAGAAATTCCACTGCGACATTGATATTAGTGGCAACACGATGCCGAAGAAGATCCGTACTGGGCAGCTGCAGCAGTACAACTTCATCTTCGTCGTCGGCGCGGAGGAAATGAAGGCGCGCACGGTCAACATACGAGACAGGGACGACCCGGCCACGCAGGCTAAAGGCGAGATGATCACGCTCGAGGATGCGATTGTCAAGTTGGAGCACCTTCGATCCACTAAAGCCATTGCAAAGGTTCCTGCCATTGTCGTTTGACGGCAGTGCAGATGTTAGGACGAAGACAGATGACTGCCAATGCATCACATGTACAATACAAGACGAGAAGTAGCAAACGATGCAACGATGAGAATAATTAGACGATCGCAAAAATGCTATCAAAAACCTCGCCCATATGAACTGTGCTATTATTGATCTTGCTCATGCTTGGGCTAGTGTCATCATACGATTCCAAATCAGAGTCTTAGGCGAAGCTTGACGAGGTTATACGAACGTCCTGATGTTCTTCGAATGTAAAGTTGCTGCGTTGAATATTTTCATGTCTCTTATTGTGAGTCCATCTCCCAAAGGACATGATGGAGAACGTGCACGTGCAAATATATCATATGAGCTGATGAGTGAGTGCGCGTAGACAGTTCACGGATAGAGAGGCTTTTCGCCCTTCCCACAAAGGCGGAATAGTGTCGCTGGGCTGTCAGCCACATCCATCTATACATCCGCCCACTAGGCCGGGTGAGTAGTGGCTTCTTGTGAAGAAAAGCGTTCCGCTATCGATGATCGACACAGCTCGGCCTGCACACAACAGCATCCTATGGGGTAGATTGATCTTTCAAAGAGCTCCTAGAAGATGTCATGCTCAAGCCCGACCGGAAGCAAAAAGCCCGAAGCCCTCTGGACGACGGCCGGGCTGCCTTGAGGGACGAGTCCTGCTGAAACTCATCGGACGACGACGGGTTGGATGCTTTTTAGACTCCGAGTCTCACGTCATCACGGGGCTCGAGTTGCCCATAGGATTCGTCTGTCGTCGATCGCTACTATCATGCCAGATTCCGTGCCTCCGGATGGGGACGGCAGATTCACACCCTCATTCCTCGACCGGCGCACTCATCAGCCTCTTCATATTGCGAGACCTCTCTTTGGCACCGTCGCAGGTCGGTGCTGTAGGTTCTGCATGCCGGTGTCGGTACAGTACAGTGCGATGCAAGATGACGGGGTCAGCATTGTGACCGCCGTCTGCCGGGGCGCGTGAAGCAGGTGATTGTGTTCTGACGGGCTTTGCTATATCCGATTAAGCCGACCAGGCGTCAAATATTGTTAGACAGAGCAGCCAGCAAGCCCCGGCCTCTCCTTGCGTCACGTCACTCAACGGCGCTTCTCTTTAGTTATGAGTAATCCTTCATTCACCGAGCTTCTTCTTAACTTGCTCAGGCAATAAGCGTCATGACCTCGGCCGCTTTGCTCACTCCACGTTTATACCTTTGAACTCCCTTCTCACTCACCTCTTCCTCCCTCTCGCGCGCAAACACCTCCCATACACCTGTCCGCGCCGTTCACCACCTTACAATGGCACCAACCCGTGCCCCGAGCGCGCTTTCTGTCCTCGCAGTGCTCAGCTTTGCAGTCGCAGTCATAGCTCACGGCGCAGAGCACTCGAATTCACATGCTGCGACGACGGCAGCAGCAGCGACCAACACAACCTCCGCATCGCATTCACATTCCATGAACACGGGCATGAACATGGGCGGCTCATGCGCTCAGAGCCGGCCTATGCGCATGAGTGACATGGAGCCCTTTCCATCGCATCCGAACTACTTTGGCCTCACAGAGCACACCACGCTCATCTTTGCGCACATCATGCTCATGATGGGTGCATGGGCGGTACTCATGCCGATCGGTAAGCAAAAAGCCCGTCCCGGCGTCAACTCCGCTGACAGCGTCATCCAGCCGTTATGCTGAGCATCGCGCGATCGCGTTTCACTTTCCCATCGCAAATCGCATTTCAGGTCGCGAACGTGCTTGGCTTGGTCACTGGCGCGATTTACCACCACAGCACGCCGGAGCTCTACGAGAACAATGCGCACAACAAGATCGGATGGATCATCTCCTGGATCGCCGGCGCCTGGACGCTCATGGGCTTTGTCAACATGCTCGGATCCAGGAGGATGCAGGCGCGACGACCGGGTATCAGTCCAGTCACTCAGCAAGCGATGGCGGAGTTGCAGGGCTTCGAGGACTCCAGCGGCGGTCGCTACAGATGGTCGCGAGACTCCGCCGACGACCGCGAGACGCTGTGCAACAGCTCGAGATCATCGAGCTTGGCCGCCAAGGACGATGAGCTTCCAACCCGAAAGTCTTTTTCGCCAGTCGACAACGACGACGACTCGGTCGAGGCGGAGAAGCGCGGATTTCTCCACAACGAAGATGTCAATCGTTTCGCGCCGCGCAAGGTGGCCGACAGCGCCGTCGGCAGGACGGCTGCAATCTTGAACGTCCTATACATTGTGGTCGAGCGATTTATGCCAATCCTCGGCTTCCTGGCATTCACGACCGGTCTCGTCGTCTACGGCGGCATTTTCCGCGAGAACCACGTCTTCAACGGCCTGGCGCACTTCATCAAGGGCGGCATCTTCTTCTGGTATGGGCTGCTGACTTTCGGACGATGGATGGGCTGCTTCGCGGACTTTGGCTGGGCCTGGAACGTCAAGCCCGGCACTGACGTCGTTCCAAAGTGGAAGTCGCGCATACCGTCGGCCGAATTCACCGAGAGCTTCGTCATCTGGTTTTACGGCATCAGCAACGTAGGACTGGAGCACTTGGCGGCTTGGGGACAGGCATGGACGGCGATGGATCTGGAGCACGTCTCGATCACAATCATGTTCTTCGGCGGCGGTTTGGTAGGTGAATTCCCGATATCTAGCACGGTCACTGACGACGCAGCTCGGCATGCTCATCGACTCCTCCACCGTGCGCCAATGCTCAACACGACGGCGACTGAGAATGCCGGCGACGGCTCGAAATGGCAGAAGCCAAAGTCCTACGTCCACTCGCTCAACCCGATCCCAGCACTGGTAATCATGCTCCTCGGCCTGATGATGTCCTCGCACACGCAGCACTCCGTCGTCTCGGGCTCGATACACCCGAATGTGGGGCATGCTCTTCGTCGCATTCGCCCTGGCCAGGGGGGTGACATACATGACCTTCTGGCTGAAGCCGCCGACGTCCTACCTGCCCGCGCGTCCGCCGAGCGAGCTCATCGCGGCCTTCTGCCTGGTCAGCGGCGGCGCCATCTTCATGGCGTCGACAAAGGACGTCGTCAACGCGCTTGAGGAGTGGGACCTTGACTCGATGTTCGTCTTCACCGTCATCATGGGCCTGACGTCGCTGCTCATGGCATGGGTCATGGCGCTCGTCGCGCTCAAAGGCTGGGCCGCGCGGCGAGAGGCGAAGCAGGCCGTGTCCGTGGCACAGGCGCGATCGCAGGCGTGAACGTCGCGATATGATCACAACAGCACAGAAAGCGAGCCAGCGAGCGAGTCCCCCATTCTATCTTATCTCTCACTATACCCCAGCGGCGCCGTCGGAGGACGGTGCAGGCGGCATTGCATTCATTCAGCGGGTCGGACAATGCCTGCCGGCATTCCCTCTTCTCGGAAGGAGAGCAGGACGGAAGCGACATTCCTTACGACTTGACGATACATTTGAATATTTCTTTTTCAATAGCGATACAGCGCAGTAGCGAAAGGCAGACAGCGAGGCGCGACAAAGGCGATTGGATAGAACGGCCTGCGCCATCAGATGCCGAGACGGGCGCATAATGCAGCGCGACAGGATTGGCGCGCTTGAAGGAGATGAGAAGTATCGTAGCAGCATAATTGATCCATCACCACTTCTTGGAAAGACGCTGTGCTGTACTGTATCATGGCTTCTCGTCAACTATGCATCGTGGATCGTGAATCGTGAATCATGAACGGTATACCTCCATCGCCACAAGACCCTCCGATGGTAACTCGTCTCCTCGAGGATATCATCCTTCGCATCTCTTCGCCGCGCTCCTGACCTTCCTCCGCAGCCTCCTCTTCACCTGCTCTTCATTTCTCCGTCCTCCACTCCGCTCCACTCGAACTTCCCTTCATCCGTGTACTTGAGCACCACTCTCCCTCCCTCTAAACCTCAAAGATCAGCCAACCCAGCCAAAACACCCCTCTGTCGCTCAATCCTGTCTCGTAGAACCCCAATCTCATCCTCCTGCTGACCAATACTCCTCTCCACATCCGGCAAATCCCGCACCGCTTGTCGCGCCCGCCTTATGCGCGCTTTTATGGACTGTACCTCGGTCGCGAAGGTCTCTGGCGCTAGTGCCTGTGCCGTTGTGCGGGAGTTTGGGTAGTCGTGCAGACTTAAGCTTGTGCTTGTGGTTGTGCTCGTCAGTGTGGATGGAAGGACGGCGGAGGCGGTGGCTGTGGAGGTTGCCGCTGCGGCGACGTTGTGTGAAGGCAGTGGCGTGCTTGTCGCAACGGCCGCGGGGGAGGTGCTCGTGGCCGTCGGCGTTCGCGCTTGGGTGAGGGCTTGGCTTTGCGATTGTGCTGGTCTGGTCGATTGATGTGCTGCGAGGGTTGAGGGCGACGTCGACGCCTTCTCGGTCTGTCCGTGACTTTGCCCAGCAGGTATGGCAACGGTCGCTGACGCACTCGTTGCCGCTGAAGCATCTTGCACGGGAAGCAGACGCGTGAGGAGCTCGTGCAGTGCGGGGAGGATATCGAATGTTTCCGGCGGGAGACGCGAGAAGGCAGAGGATGTGGGATGGTTGTTGCGCGGAGGCGAGTGACTGTGGGTGAGCAGGAGGCACGGATGCGGAGGGGAGGCGTGTGGGCGGCGCTGTTGGGAGAGCTGTCATCCTTCCTGTCCTGAGATCACTGGATGTCGATGCGAGAATTGTCGTGGAGATCTGGTTAGGTTTGTCGGCATATGAGGTACTTCGGCGAGCGGCTGTATTTAGAGCGTAGTGATCTCGAAACTCGACATGGCATAGCCTGAACTGGACTATAGAGAGAGGCAAGTCGATATCCAAAGAAGCTGCTCGCGTTCAAGTGACACGCGCATTGGCCTGCCGCCGCGGTTCTTGGCGAATGACGTCTGGACGCGGATCTCGTTTCAAGGTTCTGTCCTGTCAATGTTACACGATCCATAAGGTAGCTTCGTCTGATCTCTCGCCCTGGACCACAGCTTCTTGCACTGCACTCTTTTCATTCTCTACAGTCTCAACTACAAGTCGACCTTTCTCAGCGACAGCAGAGCTCCTCTTGCATGCCTCGTAGGACAACCGTCCCCGCGGCGGACGGCGAGGCAAAGACCATGCCTTCGAAGAAGGATGCCCTCGCCAGTGAGCACTCGTCTCGGCTCCATGCACGCGCAACACTGACATGCGCATCACAGCCACAGACAAGCAAGCGCGCCTCCTCTCAGCGACGCCGGCCACTTCTCCATGATCCGCGCCCTTCACCTCGCAGACCTCGTCACGGCGCTGAACGGTCAGTCTCTTCCTTCTTCTACACTTCTGCATGCTTCGCGGGATTTTGCAAGACTGCATGTCAGAGCTCGGCTGACGCCTCACTCCAGGCTTCTGCGGCATCATGTCTATCTCTCCTCAATGTCCTACTGCCTCGGCGACGCACACGACCTCTCGAACCTCTGGCTCGCCCTCGCCTTCATGCCCTTCGGTCTCTTCTTCGACTTCATGGACGGCAAGGTGGCGCGCTGGCGCGGCAAGAGCAGTCTGATGGGGCAGGAGCTCGACTCGCTCGCGGATCTGGTACGCTCCATTACACCATGGATGTATGAGAGACGGCCAGGCTGACGCAGTGTAGCTCTCCTTCGGCGCCGCGCCCCGCCGCCTCCGCCTTTGCGGTCGGCATGCGCACGTCCCTCGACAGGCTCTGCCTGACCTTCTTCGTCGTGTGCGGCCTGCTGCGCCTCGCGCGCTTCAACGTCACCGTCTCGTCGCTGCCAAAGGACGCGACGGGAAAGTCAAAGTACTTCGAGGGCACGCCCATCCCGACTAGCTTGAGCATCGCGGCGCTCATTGGCGTTTTGGGTGTCGAGGGGTTGGTATGGAGGGGATATACCGGGAGGACGATTGGAGTGGGTGTGCTGGAGGTGCACCCGGCCGTTGGGTTGTTCGTGGCGCATGCGTGTTTGATGATTAGCAAGACGTTGAAGATCCCGAAGCCTTGACCTCGTCGTCTAACGGGCTTATCGACTGGTTCGGGCGGACGGGGGCTTCGCTTCGATGCACAGTTTGTTGACGCGAAGATGACGATGCGGATGAGGAACGAGCAGTCGACACTTATACTGACGAGTCGAAGAAGGGCTTGTGCGGCGATGACCGGCTGAGCAGCTCATGATAGACGAACAGAAGACAATGCAGATTGCATGCATGAGCATCGTCGAAGCCCTGACACAACGCGACACATGCTTGCGCTTTTCCTGAAAATACAACTCCTCGCGCGACAATGCCTTCCTATGCCGTCCCGTCCCATCTATACACGCGCACCTTTTCCCACCTCAAGCCTTACCGTTCCCATTCCCCTGGCCTGCACCCCTCCTTCCTCCTCTCGGGATACATATCAATGACACCCCCTTCGGAGATGACGCCCGTGCGATCGTACCACGTGCGCGCCCTGACGTACGGATCCAACTTCCAGTAATTTATCCTCATGTCCTCGGCGACCTGCCTCCTCCTCTCCTGCAACTTCTGCGCGTCCTCCTCGCTAACGCCCTCCTTGCGACACCACACGCCCGTCAACTGCTCATACTCATCCACCATGCGCTGCCTGACCTTCAATATCTCGTCCCGCGTCTTGACGTCCTTCATCCGGTCGTTCTCCCCTGGAACGGGCGGGACATAGTGATATTCCCAGTCTTCCTCGCCGTCGAGCTCCTTGGGTATATTCCGCGGCTCGATGAAGGTCGCGAGGTCGGCGGGCGTCTTTGTGAAGTGGACTTTTGAGGCGACGACGGGGTCCAGCCAGCCTTTTATGATGTTCCAGAAGGAGTGGAAGATCCAGGGGGGCGCGGTGGACGAGGATTGCGCCGAGTGATTCGGGGTAGTTCGCCTCGAAGACTTTGATCATGAATTTTACTGGGGTGTAGTCCATGTTTGCGAGGCCGAAGCCTGTTAGGTCGAAGACGATTACCTGGACTCGGTCAGCACGGGATATAGTCGAGTGCAGAGGGTTGTTCCAAGCTTGTGAGATTTGTGCGGGATGCAGGACGGTGTGGATGTGAGCGAATGGACAGGGGACGGCGAAGAGGGTGGCAGGACGATGGAGTAGAGGATTGCAGAGAAGGAGTAAAGAATCGCAAACTCACCCCCCGTGTCGACAGGCGGACGCAGCATCATCCTCGCCGTCTCAATCGTGTGAATCGTGAACCTCTCAAGACTCTCCTCGGAGTGCTCACCCCCCCTTATGCAGCCTAGCCCTGACGAAACTCAACGGCCGTCCCTGCCTATCAACGCCATGCGTGAAGCTCTTGCCCAGCCTCCACTGCGCGATAAAGTCCTCGCCGAGGCGGGTCTGCTCGTTGTTGCCCTCGCGCGCGAACCGCTCCATGCCCTCCTCGCCGTTGAGGACAATGTCGTCGTCGAGGTGCACCACCTTGTGCCGCCAGTGCACCGTGCTGACCAGCATGACGAGCGCGTTGCGCACGTCCCACTTGCGCGCGCGCAGGAAGCGGCACAGCAGCCGTCCGGGTCGTCGGCCTTGCTGAAGGACCAGAATGTGTCGCGCAGCTCCGCGGGGGTTTGGTCCTTGAGCGCCTGTGCGGCTTCTTTGAGTTGGCCGTACTTGTCGTCTGCGTCGTTGGCGTTGCTCGCGTCGTCCTTGTGTCCGCGGCCGAGGAGGCGCGAGACGCCGAAGCGCGAGTGGCCGCCGTGCTTCTTGTCGGTGGGCTGTGCGTCGGCGGTGTTGGCGGCGGCTTGCTTGGCCTCCTGCTCGACGGTCGGGTTCCAGGACTCCGAGTGGCCGTGCATGCCGGCGATGCCGAAGAGCATCGACCATAGCTCCTTGAGCTTCGCCTCTTGCTCCGCGGTCAGGTTGCCCGGACGGCCGGGGGGGATCTCGGATGGCATGCCTGTACGTTGTCAGTGCTTGTCACTGGTCGTGAAGTCTAAGGATGGATTGATGAGGGATGTGTGGTGTGAGGTGTAAGGGCTGTACCTGGATAGTGCCAGATGCGTGGAAGTGTAGAAGGGGAGAAGATCTTTGTGTCTGTCCCTGTCTCTGACTCTGCTCCGTCAGGTGGTGAAGAGTATGAATATGGTAAGATGTAGTAGCAGGCTAGGATGCCGGAAGCGGCGACTGCTGCTGCGACGAGAGTGCCTGCGCCGATGCCGCTGCGAAGATGAGTAGGAGTGGTCGAGTATGCGTGTGTGTATTTGTGACCGTTCCGGGTGAACTGGCAGGGACGAGAGGATCGAAGACGAGTATTTCCTTGGGGTGGTATGTATCGAGAGGACTGTCTATAGACTGTAGATCTGTAGAGTGGATTGGAGATGAAGGTCCTTTGCATCTAGAACATGTCCGCGTCAGTATGAATGTTCTGCGCGAATCCAAAGGTGAGATGAGCTACCCAATGGCCCAATGACGAAGCTGCAGTGTAGGATAGTACGCTGTAGTGTAGTATAGCGCAGTGTGGTATGTTATAGTGTATGCGGGGAGAATGTAAAGTGGACGGACCTATGCGGGAAGGGTGATGCGCATGAATGCTATGCCCTGAGATCCGGTCAAGTACTGCACTGCTGCCTGGTCGATGGCAAGCAATACCCGGGGCATTGGCGATGGGAGGTGGCAGTGCTGATTCCCTTGCTGTGGTGTATACCAAGTGCAGTGTATAGCGTAGTGTATTGTATTGTAGTGCAGTGTAGTGAATGTATAGCCACGAATGGTGTAGTAGCTGGTGAAACGCGGAGTGAGTGACGACGTGAGTGTGATTGCAACGACGCCGAGGCCTGTGTGATAGGATACATTCAGTGTATTACATAGCAGAGCACGGCATGGCACAGCACGCATAAGACGACAGCAGCAACCAGCAGCCACTTCGACGCTGAAGGAGCGATTTGTGTATACTGCCTAGTAGCCCTTTCTCCATAGCTTCATGGCTGGACGGTAGCAAGCATGATGGCTCTCAGCAGAGTGCCAGCCGTCACGCGTATATCATGCCATCGTCTGTCCTGTATCGTATACATCGTCTATCATGTCCCCCTTAATGCGATATCATACCGTCTCAACCTCTTCCTATGCCATCTACTACCATCTCATACCATCATCATGCATGCCGGCCGACTCGTCCAGTATCCTCCTGCATCGCTTCGTCTTCTTAATGTCTTCCATGAGGTGTCCTACAATGCTTCGTCTTCTCATCCTCTGTTGAGATGTCCACACTGCTTCGTCTTCTCATACCTTCCATGAGCAAAGCCAAAATCAAAGCTCACACAACCTCCCACCGACACACCATACTCCCCGCCCACCCACTCCTCCCCTGCGCAGCCCTCCACTCGGCGCTCGTCACACCCCTCACCGCTGCTCCCTCCTTCTCCCCCAGCTTCGTCAACGCCATCACCTGCACCACTCCACCGGCACCGCCGAGCTCCGCAGACGCCACGTCCAGCCACCAGGTCTTGTGGTCCGGCGTGCGCTCGAAAGGGATGAGCTGCTTGCCTTTGCCACTGCCGCCACGCCCAACTCCCTCCCTCGGCAGTCCCCTCGGCAGGGGCGATGGAGAGGAGGAGCAGATGCGGTATGCCGGGCCCGTGCACGACAAGATCCCAATGTTCGCAGGGCCCTATCCTCAGACGGAACGAGACGAGCTCTCCGGTGCTGTCAGCAGGGATATTGCGCTTCGCCGGCAGGATGCCTTCCTGGTACAGGCCGTCCTCGGTACCCAGGCCGCTGTACAGGAGCACATTCTCGCCCGGCCCGGCGGCGCCGCCGCGACAGTATGTCGCCCAGCTCATGGTGCGTCCGGTCGTCGCGGAACTGCATGGCTGCATCGCTCGGGGAGTGCCTCTCGCCGAACTCGTCGTTGGACATTGTGAAGAACTTCGGGTTGAACTTCTTGACGTAGTTGTGCGAGTCGTCGAGATACCCAGACCCCCCACGTCGACTCGAGCAGCTTCCACGTGTTCGGTTGCGTCTGCGGGTGCAGCTTGATCGCGTTCCACGCGTGGTTGCTCGACACCGGCGGGACGGGCGCGGACGGGTCGAGCTCGGCCCAGCCATAGCCTTTGCCGTGCCCGGAGATGACGATGCACTCCATTCCGGCGTGCACGGCCAGCGCCGCGTAGAGGGAGGCGTAGCCCGCGCAGACGGCGAGACCGGTGGCGAGGGTCGAGGCGGGCGTGGCGGGCTTGACCGTGCCGGCGAAGAAGTCCTTGGCGTTGTAGCTGATGTTGTGATGCATCCAGGTGAATAGGACGCGAGCCTTGTCGGTCAGGTCGGGGAACGGGTCCGTGAGCTGCGTGGCGAGCCAGTAGAGATTCTGCGTAGGTAGGGTCTCACGGGGAAACCGTGCAGCGTGTGCGTCGGGAGCCGAGAAGTCGCGGCAGAGGAGGCAACCGTTATTTGTAGCCGCCACCGTCGTTGCGTGATCGGTCGGTCTGCTGCAGAAAGGTCTGGGCGAGAAGCAAAAGGTATCGGCGGAGGCACGGTCTGCCGCAGGTC
>JAQQXO010000229.1:0-43729 GCA_029852735.1 Persea americana | reverse complement strand
TGGAGATCGTAATGTGATGGGCAATGTATCGATCAGACCACGACCAGTGTCACAATTCTTGGCACATACTTCCACAGATTCTTCGAGTGTGAAGCGAAAAGCTGACGAGGTACGTCTTTGGTCGATATAATGTTATCCAAGCTCATGGAATCATAGGACGCTCAGTCTGCGAATAAGAGATGTTGTCCAGAGTAGTGATGGCACAGTGCTTCTCTCGAGACTCTCCAATAGCGTCTTCTGAAAACATGCTGCCATTAACAAGGACCTCGAGATGTTACAAGAGTCCATTTCAAGCAGCATCTGAATCGGATAGGACCACTTTAGCACGAGCTTTGCCAGCCGGACTGTTTGTAACGCCTTCTTTCGGACGAGCTTTTCCAGCCGGACTCCTTGTACTACCTTCCTAAGCAGCACCTTGGTCCGGACGAGTCGCAGATAGTTCTCTCCTAAGAGACTGACGTTGACCATATCCTTGACTCAGATAACTTCCAACACCAGCAGCCCCAGGATAATTACCACCAGAACCACCGTGACCCTTCAGCAGCAAGTCGACGTTCTCGATATTTACGACCGTTGATGATATTCTGCAGTCGTTTTCGTTCTCTTGGCTCTGTGATCTTGGTCCAATCCAGATCTTCGCCTGGTTCAGCATAGTTGACAATATCTGCCATTGTCGATGCTGAGATTTGACCTTGCCCTCCAGCACTGGCACCAGTATACAGATGACTTGCTGGATTGATCTCTGTGTGGATTACGGGTCTTGGTTGCGGTGCAATATGTTGTCTTACTGGTGCAGCGACTTCTGGAGGTGTGAATGCTGCGATGTCTTGTCGAATTGTTTGTATTGGTCTAGGAGCTGGTTGTGGAGGTGGTGGATTATATGTTTGCACTGGCCATGCTTCGCTGTATCGTAGCATCAGCACTGTAAAGACTTGTATATCGTTGTTCTTACCGAGAAGCTTGATTCTTTTCTCCTCTGAAAAGATCTCTTGTCCATGGAGGTAGTCGTTTATTGTTACGTTCGTATAATAAGCCACAATTTTGACAGAGCGTCTTGGAAAGTTAGTAACATTCGTAAATCGTAGATGAAGACTCACTCTTGGACCAGCAGGACCATCTCGAACACCCCAAACAGCAGCACCCCATACTTTACAATGCGAACAATGCCAGTAGCCACGTTCACCTTCAGTCAGAACGCCGGAAGTCCCACCAAAACCAACAGCTTCTGGCGTTTCACGATTGACTGGAGACAAACTTCTGAATCGTCTCTTCTTCTTTGATCGTTCTCCTCGTCCCATCCTCTCATCTTCTCCGCCACCATTTGCATGTGTGCCCAGACCACCAGAGAAGTAGTCAGTGCTGTTTTGAGGTTGTGTGGAATATGTTGTTGTGAATCGTGCAGTCTCACGTCGTTGTCTTCGTATTTGTCTTTCTCGATCTCCTTCTCTCTTCTCTATCTCCTCTTTCGAGAGTACTTCGATCTTTGGTTCCCAACCTGTTCCAAGACTATCTTCGTCAAATCTCCAGCCAGCACCAACACCAAGTGCCGGTTCAGCAGTACCATGGTATTCGCATGCTTCATTCTCAAGTTCTCCCCAACCATTGACACCACTATTGACTACACCAGCAAGACTGCCGCCATTGTCAACCATATCTTTCTTCAGTCGCAAACTAGCTTCATATATAGCATGTGCCATCACTGGAACCCACTCGCCACTCAACCCAAGATCTGCACATGTTTGCTTTGCGAAGACTTCTGGAACGCCAGGTGGGTGTGCAAGAGACCACTCGAATTTGTCTGTGTAGAGCTGATTTTGCAGATTGATCGATACTGTGAGTACACATCGATGTGTATCTGCTGGGTTCAGTGCAGTAGATGATGTATCTTGCACCGGAGTGGCCGTGACAGCTATAGCTGGAGTTGTACCACCGTTTGCGACTGGTGTCGATATGCCAGATGGAGCAGATAGAGGAGGCACGCCATTGGTCTCTGGGTGCAATAGACCAGTCTCTCCTTCTGTTTTCGTAGGTATCGTAGACATCTCGCGTGATGTTGCATCGTTTGGTGTCGGCGCATTTGGTGTAGGAGCATTTGTGGTAGGCTTTTCAACATTTGGCTGAAACAGTGGATGTAATGCAACAGCAGCATGCTCTTCCAGCTGCTGTCGTATCTGTTGTGCAATCTCTCCAATCATTCCTTGCTTACGAGCAATAGGAAAGTCAAGCTCATCCACAAACACTCTTGCAAACTGATCTGGCGTGATCAATGCTTCATGCAGATTCCACAAAAATGTATCCTTCAACCTGTATGGTGGTGTTACTTCTGGTCGTCTGTATGCTGGCAAGCTCTCATCAATGCCGAAGTCTTTCGAATTATGTGGTAGAGGAAGTGGTGCCTCTGGCTGGAAAGCAGCTACATCGAGATCAATTCTTATCGGTATCAATGTAGTCGGCAAGACTGATTGTGCATTCAATTGTCTTTCTGTCAACGCTCTTTTTGGCTTTCCCATCCATTCTCTCCATATGCCTTGCATGTCGATAGGTGAATGTATCTCTTTTCCGATCTCTTTCTGGCCGGGTTTGTCGCCGTTTTGCTCTGCATTCTGCCGCAATTGCGCAGTTCGAAGACCAGTCTGCCGTCGTGGTCCATCAGAATCGTCGACACTGTCATCTTCGAATTCCTCAGAATAATTTATGGCTGTGGTTCCTCGTTTTGTTGTTCTGACTTGTGGTAGGAGGTTCTGAGGTTGAACTGGTGTGAGAAGAGAATTGCCATATTGTCGTAATCGAGGCGCAAAACTGGAAACAAATGCTTGCGGTGCATTCTGACGATTCAAGTTGACAGCAGCCATGAATTGCTTCTCGACATGACCCGGAGGTCTGCTTCTTTGATGTTTTCCTCAAGCTGCTGCGTTTGTATTTGAAGTTGTGCGAGTGTGCGCAAATTTTGTGATCGCTCGTTTGCTGAGAGTGTCGCGATCGCTATCGTCTGAAGTGAGACTGTGGCTTGTCTCTTGGTGATCTGTTTGTTCATGCAAGGTGTATGATAGCGCGTCGAGATCTTCAAATTGTCGCGCAGGTGAATGCTTGAAGAGCTTAGGTGCCAGATACGTATGAGGTCAAAATTCGTGACAAGCAATTCAACCACGCGATGTTGATGATTGAGCAGACTTTACTTCATCTGCCAAGATGACGAGATTATCTGCATCAACAGGTCAGATCGAGCTCCAAAACAGGATTGCAACACATGATGCCAAGTGTCGGACGAGGTAGAGCTATTTCGTGCGCTTCACGATTGCGAACACGAAGCACATCGAGCTTCCATTCCTGAACAAACAGTCTGCATCAATATACCAAATTATGTCTTCACCATTCAGAAGATCCACACCGAGAAGCTCGCCAGCTGTCAGACATCGACAGCAACATTCTCTTCACCACCATACAAATGGTAATTCCAGACCCAGCTCTTCTTCACGCGATTCGACATCTAGTCCATCTAGGCAATTGGCAGAATGATTTCAGCAAAGTCTTCATCGCTGATGTGAGGTCTTTGAAGGAGAGTTTGGACTGTCACTCAGATGAACAAGAAAAGCTACATCGTCAAGCATTGGTAAAAAGTTTGGCTGAACATGAAGCTATTCGAGATAGTGCTGAAAGAGCACGTTTGCGTGTTGAGATTGAAATCACTCGAGAACGAAGGAGGAGAGAAGAAGAAGAGCAGATCAGACTACATGAAGCGAGATTGAAGGTCGAGAAGGAAGAGACTGAACGGCAACAGAGAGAGTTGCTACGAGTGAAGAAGATCGAGGAAGAGAAGGCAACTCGGCAGAGACAAGCAGAAGCTATACAGCAGCAGCAACAGCAAGAAGCTTTGAAGCAACAGCAAAAAGAGCAAGCCGAGAAGCTCCAAAAGGAGCAAGAAGCGAAGCAGAAAGCAGAACTTGAGCTAAAGCAGAAACAGGTGCAAGAGCAGAAGCTGGCTGAAGAGAAGGCGAGAGCAGCTCAGGCTCAGCCCAAGACGACGACTACTCCTACCATTGCACCTCCTGTATCAACCAGCTCTACACCTCCTACTACCACAATACCGTCAGCAGATGGTTGGAAGACATTGAAAGCACATGCAGTGCTTACACCGCAAGGCATTACTTCGACTGCAGATCAGCGAGAAGCGGAGCATCAACGATATATGCGGATACACAAAGAACTGAAAGAGATGCGAAAATGGGTGCTTAGCGAAGTGGCCAAGCAACCAGGTTTGAAGAATCAGCTCGGAGATATGAGGAGAATGATGAAAAAGTCATTGAGCATATTCAATGCTGTCGACAAGTCATTGAACAAGAAGCCTACGCAAGATATACGAGCATTACTAGATCAAGCTGCACAAATCGCACAGCCTTCTTTAGCACCAACTCAATTCATCGTGGCATTGGATGGAGATCAGAGTCCTGCTGAGCCATATCCAGCAGCACTCTTGTATCTTATGAATTACTTTGCAAAGTTTACGATTCAGCGGTATGTCGAGCAGGTTGGAAGAGATCCAAAAGCTGCAGAGCCGTATGGTATCTTGCTCGTCTCGATATTCACACTTCCAGCATATCAATACAGAGGCCATAGTCTGATTGATATCTTATGGGCCAAATATCACAAAGTTTGTCCAGTTCTCTTTGGTATCAATGGCAACCAAAAGACGGTTGGCGGAAAGCATAGACTTGGATGGAAGTTCGAGAAGGACTCAGGAAATACTGGCTTCTTCGTTTCTGCAGAAGACCATCTTGTCAATCAGACTGGTCTTGCTGTTGGATTTGCGTCAATCACACTTCGAGACTTTTCCAAGTCACGCAACAAGAATCCAGCACCAAATCGCATGTTCTGGACCTCACTTGCTCGCATACTGTCAACTCCAGTCGCTGAGAGAACAGATACACATTATGTGGTGCTGAGAAGCATGCTGGAATTGTATATCCCAAGATTCATCAATTTCTTTGGCGGTGCAGCTCTAGCAGCACTGCGCAAGGTCTACAAAGACTGGCCGGAGCAAGCTGTTGAGAAGATGAATCCGAATGTCTTGGCTTTGGGTGGTATGATCACATTCTTGGAGAAGGATCATGACTTGTATCTCTAGTCAAGATCAAGTTCTGGTGCCTCAACTGCTGGAATCTCTCCTTTGAGTGCTGTATGGTCGAAGCCTAAGAATCGACTGGTTGCAACATCACCATTGAGTCCAATGGCTCGGAAAGCTTCAGAAGAGCTTGCTGGTATCCCGAAACGGCAGCATCGTGCGGATTGATCAATGTGCTTGCTGATTAAAACCACAGTTGTGGCGGAGCATCATACGATCTGTGCCTTGCTGGTTGTATCATCGAGCTGGAATAATGCTCTGCATTACTTCGTAATATGTAGTAAGACGTATCAATATCGTCATCGATCCTGTCGTGTTTCTTGGATTCTCTCATCGCTTGCTTGTTCCTCGAGCATACTTTGCCCATCCTGTTCGCTTTCGTGATCGACTTCAGATTTCGCCTCACCATCCTGCAGCTTCGCCTTCTCCTCATCAAGCTTTCGATACTTCTGTCTCGACTTCTTCTTCGCCCGAGCCTTCTTCTGACTCGCACGTTCATTCTTGATCGCAGTCCGACTCATATCACCATTCTCCATCTCGTCAAGCTTCTCACCCAAAAGTTGTCTGGCATACTTTCGATTCTGCTCTCGACTGCGAGTATGTTGACTCTTCACCACAATGCCAGTCGGAATATGCTTCAACTGCACAGCTGAAGAAGTCTTATTGATCTTCTGTCCTCCAGGTCCGGATCCTTTCAAGAAAGCCTCTTCGATCTCATCATCAGTTATCTTCCGACGTGGTGGCAATGCTTTCTCGTTCAGCGATGCAAGCACATGAAATGTTGATCGTGCTTGGCATCCATCTCTAATAGCTGATCTGCTTGTCCTTGCCAAGAGACATCCCAGCATTGTCTGTCTCAAATCCGGCTGATGAATACTCCTCTTGCAGCTTATGAAGAAGAGCTTATAGATTGTGGATTCGGACCTTGAAAGTGATATGCATGACAGTGGATCTTACGGCACGAGTTGACAGCGTAAGAAGTAAAAGATGCGGCAGCAGATCCTAGCTTGATGATTGCATTTCTGCAATCTAGCAGAGCTCTGAAGAGTGTATGCCTGTCGACCGTTCCTATGGCTAGCTACGTCTGTTTCGATTGCTTCGTTGCCAGATATCTTTCGGGTTTTGTTACTGTAGATTGATGGTCGGATATAAATTAATGATGTGATGCATTGCTTCAAATATTTGAACTACACTCCTAGCTTGTCTTCCACATCAATGCTTTGACTGACGACACCTCTCTTCCTCACTCTCGATTTCGATTCATTCGTCACTGTATTGTCGATGACCTGATTGAACACTGGAGATCCCGACGCGACAGCTCGATCTCGAGGTCACCAATCTCTCCTTTCCACAATCTCGGTTTCAGATTACATGACAACGATGTCAACTGTTACAGAGTATGGCACGCTGACATACGCTGCTCTTGGTGTTGTCGCAGTCACAGCAGTGCTGTTCCTATTATCACAACCGACTGGTCTTGGAAAATGGCTGAAAGAGAAGAATTACCAATACGAGCTTACATCTGGACTCTACATGCTCACGCCGACTGAGAAATTCGTCTTCAGTGAGTCGAAGAATGGCCAATGGATACACCGTGAATCAGTACTAATGCTATCTCGTAGACTCAATCCTCTTCATGCTTGGATCAATGACATTGGTCGCTTGCTTCCTCTATCTGCCATCACACGTTATGATCATCACAGAAAGAGCTTTCTATTACTGGGGAGGAGATACTTCGATCTGGCAGCATGCAAGTCATCTTGCACAAGAGGCATTAAACAAGGTTGGGAATCTTACAGCAACGGCAATGCATGAATTATGAAAAGATAGATACTTGGAGATACAAGAAAGTAATAATAATGGAAGATCACTAAAGTCTTCATGAGCATCTGGAGTCATCATCATTCTCAGGAGTGATAGGATATTGCTATTGACGTCGTCTTGGTCTCGTTCGCATCGTCTTGGATTCGTCTTCTACGCATGTCAAGATTGACAGAATCGCAGCACGAAACATTCGTCGAAGATCTGCAAGTTTCTCTTGCCTTCAGCTATTGATATGGAAAGGTTCTTGACTGATAAGACTTCTCTGCCAATTGAGCTCCAATCATGAGATGTCGATTGAGCTCACAATCATGGCAACAGAGCACTTCTTGAAAAAGAAAAATTGAGTATTAATGATTTCGATTCTTCCGGGTATCAGAACGCTACATGCAAGAACGTATCTGTGTGCAAACGACTCGCTATTTCGCCCTTTGCTGGAATGGAGCATAAAAACATTAAAAAAGCACAACAGCCGGACCAACATTAACGATATCATGTGTACGTGCTTCCACCTGTTGGCATTGGCCATTGATCTTCTGTGATGCTATCCCAGAATACCCAGATCAGCGTTACGGCGATCCATGTGAAAAGTGTTTCGAAGAGTGCTCCATTGATAGCACCATTTGTGCCTGAGCATATGTACTTGCTGATGACCTGCAAATCGTTAGTCTGTTGCTTGAAGCTATCGAGAGATTGACGCACGTATTCGAAGATTTGTCCAATCGCAAATGAAAGTGCTGCTCCAAGTAAATACACTAAGCAATGTCAGCACTGAGATATCAATAAGACGAGTGATGAAACGCACGCATCGGTCGGACTTCTCCAAGCACTCTCAATACCAATACTGCTTCGAGTATGAAGTAGACGACAAGGAATACCAGCGGTACAAGCTGATAAAGTGTGTATAGCGAATAAGAAGTGTTGTATGTGAAGAGGTTTGGATCTGGAAAGGTTGGTGTGTAAGTAGCGCTGGCAAAATATCCGGTCCAGTTGAATCCAGTGTCAAGAGCGATATAACCAGCGCCAATGAAGAGTGCTGCAGCTGAGCCAAAAATGAGTGCAAGTGAAAGTGGTGTTCCATCATCAAGTAATTGATAACCAACAGCACCGTTCATCATCAATATCCATAATGTGGCCACTACGGATGCGATATGAATCGCTGTGAAGACTCTTGTTACTCTGCCGTCAAGAGGAAACCAGCCGACTGTGAAGATCTCGCATATCTCGATGATGATAAAGCCGATAAGGAAGAGTTGCATTTCTCGTCGTCCAACAGCTGCTTTCTTCATGTTCGATCTCCATAGCAATCCAAGTGCTGTGATGATTGCAAAGAATGCAAGAAGTATGGATCCTGATACCAATCAATATCACATCACCAGACTGTAGAACGTTGCTTACCCAAGTTTCCGAGGTATCTGTTATCTCCTGACAATGGAATACCTTTCAGATTACAACCACCTCCAAAGTCATTGAATCCCTGACCATCTCTTGCCAGCGACTCCAAGAACAAATTGCAAACAGGCAACGTTGATCGTAAGCTGCCTGTGTCGCGACAGAAATAATAGAACTTTCCATAATTAGTCGACATTGTCGCAATACTGTTCGTGATATCGTAGGTGTAGAAGTGGACTTGAAGTGAAGTGTCTCGGATATCGTTTGATCGTGGAAGGCTGGTCGAAGAACGTTCGTGCCTTTGGTAGAGCTGAGCAAGGCTGAGCCTCTACCAGCTTATACTCCTGGATCCTCCAAACTGTCCTCTTCAACGAGTGTCAACGCGTGAAGTTGCGAGATAATGATGAGTAATGAGCGAGAGTGCAAAAGAGAGACAGTCAAAAGTGACGGTTGATCGAGCGACGAGACAAGAAGATTGGTGCACCGTTGGCAAGGCTTGAAAGAGTTGATTGAAACAAACTCGGGAGCTGTAGTCGCTGGTCTAGTCGCATCAATGGCAGCAGCCGCAAATTAGCAAGAAGTGGATTCCCACGAGCCTAATACCACCTTTTGCTCACAAGCCAATGATCTTCTGAGCTTGGTTCCAACGGTGTGTAATCTCCTGCGATGGAGATCCTTACTTCAATTTGACGAATGAGCTGGACAGCGGTGATGAGATCGTGATGTTCCACAATCAAACGGAAGATCAGAGATTTCTTCTAGACTCTTGATAAGACATGGATCGATGTGTTGGACAGGTCTGCAAAGATGGACATCGTGCTCATGCGACAAAGATACTTCTGAAACATCGAAATCGATGATGGAAGTGAGATGAGGAGATGGGCGCGTGCCTTGATTGGAAAAAGTTGACCTTGCAGATGCAGCTTGCAGAAAGGTGTGCTACATCCTTGACTGGCCACGACACTTTCTGATCGTGACCAAGTTTTCGATGTCTTGAGAAACAGCAGCATTTCGTCCAATGATTTTGAGGTGCAGATATTGTGCGACGTGCTATTTTCTCGATCGTGGCATGACTTCTATAGTCGCATTTTCCGCATGCTGCTGCAGAAGATGAGCCAAATCTGTGCCTTCGTAGCTGAGAAGAGACCACAAGACGTGCGCTGAACCTGTCTGCTGCGTTTGTTATATCCGCCTGGACTCGCTCTACACAACGTTTGTCCGATCATACGAGTTTATATGGAATTTGCCATTGCAACATCCAGCAGCTGTCGAGGCAATCGAGATATGCATGAGATCGAGGAGTCATCTCAATTGACAACTTGATGACTGTCTGAGGATTTGAGTCTCAAAGTACAGCTTCTTTCAGAACGCTTCTTACATCACATATGGAAGCTAGAACACAGCAATGACAATAGTCAGACCTTTTCCACTCGAACAGCAGCCTCCTTCTCATCATGCACATACTGCGGAGAGCTAGGTTCTCCTGCGAATGACTCGACCTGTGTCTGCTTGAACTTCCTCGCGGACACCTTGCTCTGGAACAGGATGTCGAGCTCAGCATACGTTCTTCCTTTTGGCTCCGGCAATCTGAAGAAAGTCCACAGCGCACAGAGTAGACATGCTCCAGCCCAAAAGAAACCGGTCTTGGCTCCCCAATTCCATGAATCTGGATTGAGCATGTGCGGTGTGAGCACATTGGCGACGATTCCAGTAATATTGTAAGCGTTTCTGGCCAGTACCACCGTCTTGTTCCTCAGCCTTGTAGATGCCAGCTCAGCAACCAAGGAGTAGCATACTGGTCCGACTGTGGCATCGTATGCAAAGGTATAAAGCATGATCATAGATCCTACTCCCCATTGAGCGCCATGATTGTCCGACGATGCGATTCCGAGGAAGCCCAGTGACGAACAGTATCGCTGCCCATTGCGATTTGGCCCCAGAAATAGAGAGAACGACGACCAAACCATGTCATAAGGAACCATGACAAGATAGTACCAACAGCGCCAAGAGCATACTGTCCAAGTGAGAGTGAGAAAGCGCTGGACACATCGAGACCAGCTCTCTCGTAGAAGTAGGTAGAGTAGCCGGTGACGGTTGAAGCACCACACAGCGTCTGTATAGCCCACACCATACAAACAATCTCAGTACGTCGAAGATCAACACCTCTGAAGCAGTCGAGGTAAGATGCGCCTTTCGTGTTGGCTTTCTCAAGCTCAGTGGTGTAGACCATCATGCTGATTGTTTCGTCAGCGTCGAATTTACCTTCCTGCTGTCGAGAAGTGAGACGCAGAAGTTGGTGCTTCGCCTGTTCCTTTCGGCCAACACGAACGAGCCACCAAGGTGATTCAGGTGCCAGTGCCAGCACAACGATCAATGGCAGTGGCCAGATCCATTGTAGACCATACGGCAGTTTGTATCCAAGTGAGCTTGTCTCGTTACTGACACCTTTAAGCACGGCAGAGGAGAGGAATTGACCGATGACCCAGCATAAGTTGACGTAGGTGGTGAGATATGCTCGTAGAGCTACAGGACAGACTTCTGCTGCGTATGTTGTTGTTAGAGTTTGCTGTAGAATGAGTCAGTACCGATGCTAGATCTTGAATGAAGAATACTGACAAATGCTCCCCATGGAATACCACAAAGAATCTCGCCAACCAACAACATAGGCAGACTTTGTGCGAAAAAGAGAATAAAGATGAATGCAATGACCATAGTCAATGCCGCAATCATTGTCTTCCTGTATCCAATCTTCTCTGCTATCCATCCTACCATCATCAATCCAATGATCTCACCCACCAAAGCGCCGTTCGACAGACCACTCTGCCAAGCTGCAGATATCTGATATGATCCATCCGACAATTGTTCTCCAAAGCGTTGTTGGAAGGCTGGTAGACCATATAGACTGTTGATAAGAACAATGTCGAAGCCTTCCATGACGATGCAGGTTGAAATGGCAAGTGACCATGCAACAGCCTTGGGATATAGTTTGAGTCCTTCGAGCAAGGTCATCGATCGCTCACTTGAAGCAGCCTTTGCAGCATCTGCAACGACTTGTGTCTGCACCTGAGCAAGGTGAGGCATGTCTGCGGCCGTGACACTGCCTTGACGAGCATTGTGAAGGTTGGAGATGGAGTATTGACGAGGAGTGTCAGCCATGATTGACTGTAACTTGATGATTTATGAGTTGTTGAACTTGAGAGATGCCATGTGTTGATGGGCAGACATCACCATCTTTATACCTGCTGTGTCTTCAAGAGAGTACTGACTACTTTCCTTCTAGAAGTATGCCACGAGTCGCTGACATGATATTTGGGAGCCATATCGAGAAGCGAGAGACTGCTAGTTCGATAGGACACATGGTGTATTCCGACATTGAACGAATCAGGTTGAGTCTCGAGGAAAGACAGATCTTAGCTCGGCGTATTTGGATGCTAGTATGCAAGATCAGAAAGAAGATCTTGTGCCAAAATGCAGCATGATCTGTGGGGTCTCCGGATTTTCACCACATTCCACTTCTCACTACTCTCTCGGACCGACATCTGACCAATCGATACCTCCAAACTTCGCTTCGAGAATGGTGTCGTCAATTTGAGTTCATCTGCTATCATATGCATCTTCCAAAGGCGACATCAGCGCGGCAAGACTCTCGGTGTTGCTGATCACCATGGAGAGAACATAAAAGACATGCAAGATGCAAGTGGAAGACGGTAAGTACCCATTTACGAAGTCCATCATTGTCCAGCCTCTTCTCTCAATCTCTTTCTCTCTCAACTCCTCCTACTGCAGCTTCATACAATGACAATTCCTGAAAGACCTTGGTGGAAAGATGGCGTGGTCTATCAGATCTATCCTGCCTCATTCAAGGACTCCAACGGCGATGGTATAGGAGATTTGAATGGCATCATTCCAGTCTCTAGACTACATTCGCTCAATCGGCGTGGATATCATCTGGATCTGCCCAATGTATGACAGTCCGCAGATCGACATGGGATACGATATCTCTGACTATAAATCCGTCTATCCACCATACGGCACAGTTGAAGATATGGAAAGGCTGATACACGAGGCTCATGTCCGTGATTTGCGAGTCATCCTAGATCTTGTGGTCAACCATACTTCAGACCAGCATGCTTGGTTCCAAGAATCTCGCTCGTCAAAGGATAACGCCAAGCGAGATTGGTACATCTGGAAACCTGCGAGATACGATGAATATGGCAACAGAAGGCCACCAAACAACTGGCGATCAAATTTTGGCGGAAGTGTGTGGAATGGGATGAGCATACGCAAGAATACTACCTCCATCTGTTCTGCAAAGAGCAACCAGACCTCAATTGGGACAATCTCGAGACTCGAGCGGCAATCTACAACGATGCCATGATCTTTTGGCTCGAGAAAGGCGTGGACGGCTTCAGAATCGACACCGTTAACATGTACAGCAAGGATCCAGCTTTTCCAGATGCTCCTATCACTGATCCAGGTGCGGATTGCCAAGAAGCTGGTCTAGTCTATTGCAATGGTCCAAAATGAACGAGATATTGTCCGAAATGAACAGCATTCTGGTACGATATAATGCGATGAGTGTCGGTGAATGTCCGTTCACACCTGATATTCGTACGGTGATCGACTATGTCGGCGCAAAATCGAAGCGATTAAACATGGTCTTTCAGTTTGACGTTGTCAATGTTGGACAAGGCTCTGTCTTCAAATATCAGACTGAGCCATTCGCCTGGAAACTCTCTGATCTGAAGCAAGCAGTCAACACAACACAGTCATTCCTCAACAATACCGATGGATGGACAACTGCATTTATGGAAAACCACGATCAAGCTCGAAGCATCTCACGCTTTGGCAACGATAGTCCAGAATGGCGTGAGCGCTCTGGAAAGATGCTTGCACTATTGCTCGCATCACTATCAGGAACTCTATTCGTCTATCAAGGACAAGAGATCGGAATGATTAACGTTCCGAAAGAGTGGTCGATTGACGAATACAAAGATGTTGACACAATCAACTACTATTCCATGGTGGCAGAGCGATCAGGAAATGATCCAGTAGAGTTGAGCAAGGCCAAGGCATCTTTACAGCATCTCGCTCGCGACAATGCTCGCACGCCAATGCAGTGGTCTTCTGCGCTGCATGCCGGCTTCACAGATGGCGGTAAGCCATGGATGAGAGCAAACTCGTCTGCGAAGGAAATCAATGTCGCTTCTCAGATTGCGAACGAGAATTCCGTTGCTGGCCTTCTGGAGGTTGATGCTGAGACTTCGAAGGCAGCACAACAACGTTCTTGTGCATGGCAAATTTGAGTTGATCGACTCAGACAATGAGCAGGTCTTCTCTTTCATCAAACGAGATGGCCATCGGAAAGCTGTGGTCATGTGTAATTTCTCATCAGAGACAGTTGATCTGCCTGGTTTCGTAGTTGGTGAGAAGTTGAAGCTCTTGCTGAGTAATGTCGATAGCAATGGTGGCAGTCTGAGATCTTGGGAGGGTAGGATCTTACTGAGCGTATGAATAGACGATGCAAACAGATCGATTCGATTATGCTTGACTTGCTCCTTTGGTAGTGCTTTGTTTCTTTACTCTTACGTGCAGACAAACATCAGATCGCTGCTCCTTTGCATTGTGGCTGCACGTTTATATCGTAGATGAGCGAACGTAGGACTTTCATCCACGCACGCTTTTCATCACAATGCACATCCATTGCACTCAGCTGCCAGAGTAATGCTCAGATTAATGATCCGTTGTATTCAATGCTAGACTCCAAACAGATGCATGAATCAGTCTCCAATGTTTGACGCATCACAGAAAGCTTGTCTTCGAGAATGCTGATCTGTTTGAGATTCGTATTGGGCAAGGAGGCCAGAAAGTCGAGAAGGAAGAGGAAATCCAGCTTACGACCATTGTGATCTTCTGTCGAGGTAGCAGGTATGGTGTTCAGCACATTTCCCAATCGTGTCTGTGATCTCGAACAACTTCTGCTGCATACAAGAGCCATGAATTGTGAACATCTCTTTTGGCATGTTGGAAAGTGTGCTTCTCAGTTGTGAGGAGATACGGATTGGAAAAAGCAGGGACATGTGGTTCTCCTTTGCTGATGAAGATAAGAGACATTGTGAGACGGCAATCTGCCATAGTATCATGTGCAGCCAGTGTTTGGTAATGATTAGATCTGCAATTTGATCGTCTGACAGCTTCTTGTCTCCTTCTCCATAGTATGACAGAATGCTTTCGTTCTCAATGGCATGATGTTTCGCTTCAATCCATTCTCTTGTAATGACTTGTGTTGGATCGCTAGGAGATGGATTCCATTTCACGAGAAGGTCGGCATCGACGATGGAGAACAAGCGATAGATTTGTCGGAAGCCAAACTCCACTTTGGCAGGTATATCTGGAGCCATGATGGGTGGAGATTTCAATGGAGGAAGGATGACATTCCACTGGAAGGAGATGGCGCCAAACCTCTCATGCACGAAGATCAGCCAATACAAGCGTTGTCGCCTTGCTTTCTCTGAAGTCGATAGATCTTTATCATCCGAGTCCACGTGTAGCATCTGGATCATCGAGGTGGCCTGGCGTAAGTAAAAGTAGGCCAAATCAAGCTTCTGCATGCCCATGAGACAGACATGAATCCACTGTACGGTGATCAATCTCCTCGCTGTAATCTGCTCGACATTGAGCAACGGTTGCTGCAGATGCATCGCCGCCGAAATCCACGGCTCGAGTTGTTCGTGTACTTGGTTTGTGCAAGTGAGATTGATGGCAATGGCAGCCAATGCATAGCAGAATGCTCTTGCTTCCTGGCTCGTTTGCATCTCGTTCATTGACTCCACAGCTTCTGCCAGTGAGATGATGGGATGGAAAGGATAGACCGATTGCTCATATGCTGGCAGAAATCTTGCTAATGCTGCCGGATCTGGCACTGGCAGAAGAGTCTTGGTTGCTGCTACATCTGATGCTGGATCATCTGTGCTTGACAATGGTGCCAGAAGTGCTGAGCCTTTAGTGCTTTGGCTCTTCCATTGTCGAAGATGACGGCCTCGATCGATGTTCGACCTTCGTTGCTTTGATGCAGAGTATGTGCATCGGAGACCGAGATGGCAGCATTGTTGGCATCTACTCTCGCGATTGCATCGAACCTTTCTTGCCTTGCACGGATCGCAAGCTTGCTTGTTAGATTTCAAGTCATTACCGGTCTTGCTGGATGCCATGCGTGGCGATATGCTGTTAGCAATGCATGATAAAACACCAAGACTGCGCTGTGCTCTGATCAGGATTAATGTGCAATGTCTCTGCAGATGGACACTGATAGCTTCACTTATCTATTCAGCGTGTGGCCAGCTCGCTAGCCACCACTGTAGCAGGTTGTCTAGCTGTTCACTCAAGCGAGGTGAGCTCTAAAACTAGCGCCATAAAGTCTTGGTCGACAGAAGTGCTCGTGCTTGACACAACCATCAAGTGTGAACGATCATGCTGAAGTAGCAGTGTAGTTGGCTGTATGATGCCGCCAACCACGCTTGAGAACGATATGTTGGCCGATGCAGCTTCGTCAGAGTTGGAAGCCACGACAGATGAATAGCGGAAAGAGATGGCTTGAACGATAGGTAAGGTACTGCTAACTCACATAGATGCACCATCAAAACCTGGAGTTTTCGAACAATACAAACAATTGTATGCAGGCATCTGCTGGCTGTCTAATGCTACGCTGCCAAGAATGAATTCATAATGCTCAAGGCAACTCTCCAAGCTCAAACTCTCTCAAGCGCTTTGTAGCCAAAACCGATCAGATTTCGTTGCAGCACAGCTAACACTGGGCATGTGCAATGCTATTCCAAGCCATATGCTCTTAGATACCGTCTGAGGTCGAAAAAGTGATATGCTCTCAACAACAACCACTCTTCTTGGCAGTGCCATCAGATCGATTCAGATTGACGGTCCTTGTTCCACCACCAGCACCGGGACCTTTCACACCACTCCTCTTATCGTTCAGATCATATTTTCCAGCCTCGATATTCTGGTATATTCTCTCTGCAACCTCAAGGAATGCTCGCTCAACATTCTCACCACTCTTGGCGGACGTCTCGACATATTCCATTACACCATTGTTCTTACACCATTCCTCAGCTTCTTCTCTTGTGACCTGCCGTTGATTTGCTTGAGATGTATCGCCAGATATCGTCGACGCAGTAGCAAGATCTGATTTGTTGCCTACGAGAATGACCACAATATGCTCTTCTGCAAGCAGTCTCAGATCAGTCAACCATGTAGTGACACTGTTGAATGTCGGCCGTCTTGTGATGTCGAACACTAATAATGCTCCAGAAGCTCCTCTGAAATATGACCTCGTTACTGCCTTGTACGTCTCTTGTCCAGCTGTATCCCATAAACTCAGTTTGAGATGCTTCTGCCGTGGCTCTTTTGGCGGTCCTTTCGACTTTGATTTGGTTTGTACAGGTTGTGCAGCAACAGGATTATTGATATTGTATGCGAGACTCGCCGGTGGTCCAACTGGAACTATTCTCGATCCGAACTCTACTCCAATCGTGACATCGTGATGTGAAACAAAGCGGCCTTCACAAAGGCGGATTGTGAGCTATGTTGGTCAGTACGCATTCGGTTTGACAAGATGATTTGATCTCACACTTGATTTTCCAGATCCCGAATCGCCAATCGTTACAATCTTGCTGATGTAGTCATATGGAGGTGCCGCCTCGGCCATCCGTGTGGTTGAAGTCGAAGACCTTATCTTGTGAAGTCACAAGCACTCTGCGCTGCTTGATCTCGTTTGATTCGATGAGTTCGTGGATCAGATAGCCCGAAATCAGCGCTCCTTGTATTGTTCCGTGGCGAGAGTCGATGTTGTGATAGTCGATGAAGATGTAGATGTGATTGCAGTCCAAGGTGAGCCATGCTGTCATCGCTGCATCAAGGTTTCATGGCTCGGATAGCTACATGGACTGAACATCATATAGTTATCACGATTCAAGGACATCTCTCGAACAAGCTTCAATGCAAGAGGCTGCGTCAATCTGAGACACTCACGAAGACACTCACATCAAAGGTCTTGGTAGGTCCATTAATCATTCGAATAATCCTTCTCGTCAGTCTATATTCTCAAGTCGTGTAGATCGTCTCCTCCACAACAATATTCCATCCGCATTTGATCAGCTTCATTCATAAAGAGCACCATTTCTTTGTCAACCAGTCGATGTTCAAGAACCTAGCTCGACTTCCACGAGCACATCTCATCTCTTCCAGATTCTATCCATTCAAGCATCTGAGCACAATGTCCAACACAACTCAACCAGCCAAGATCGCAGTCTTGTGAGTCTATCTCGACGTCTAGCTAATCATTTCTGACATCAAGCAGCTGCGGTGCCAAGTCTGGTGCTGAAGGAGAAGCTGGACCACCAGTCCAAGCAGCCAAAGCACTTGCACAACAGTTTCACAGGCATGGCGCTCATCTTGTCTATGGTGGCGGCACACACGGTGTGATGGGAACTCTAGCCATGGAACTGGTCAAGCTTTCTGGTCCAGAGTCAGTACTCGGCATAATACCCTGAGCCTCTTCTTGACGTCGAGCGTGAGAAGACTATCAATGAAACGACTCATGGCAAGACCATTGTTGTCAAATCGATGCATCAGCGCAAGATTATGTTCAAAGATGCCGTGGTTGCTGGTGGACCTGGTAGTGCATTCGTTGCAATGAGTGGTGGATGGGGAACGCTTGAAGAGTTGTTCGAAGTGATCACTTGGAATCAGCTCAACATTCATGACAAGCCGGTCGTCATCTTCAACGTTGATGGTATCTTTGATGATCTGAAAACGTTCGTTGACAAGGTGGTCGAAAAAGGATTCATCACTGCCAGGAATAAGAGCATTGCATCCTGGGCAGAGACTGCTGAAGAAGTATTTGAGAAGATTCGCACTTATGAGTTGTCTCCAGAGCGATTGCAGTTGGCGTGGAAGGATGGACAAGAATAGCTTTTGAGGTCAAATGCAGAGAACCGCCGACAGATCCCACGAGCGGAGGAAACAAAGTTGTTGCACTTGCAGTGCTGGATGGCAGTACATTGATGAGAAACGTTTGAGTGCCAGTAATTGCTTGAGAAGAGCCTGTCTCTCCAAAGATGAAGACGACTAATCATCTTCATACAAGATAGATACGGAAGCGACAGTATTTGTACATAAGCTTCCGAGAGATCTCAGATCACTTCACAGCAGTGATCGTTCATGTTGCATTTCTGCCAATCTGCTTAAGAAGTAACTCCATGCTGAAATAGATATGTGTACAATAAGCATATGATGTGAAATCCAATGCATGAGATCGATTCGCTGAAATTCAGAGCAGTCGCTAGTTGTCGGGCCAAAGCAAATAATTGTACGAAACGTTGTCGATGAAACAGTGTTGCAATCAATCGTCTGATCCAAATAGCAAGCAGATAGCCAAGTCAAAACTTCTTCAGAAGCATGAGTTGCTTTGAGAATGATCTCTTGCCTTGTTACTTTACTCGCCTTGATATCTTGGCCACCAAACTGAATCAATGCTGTCGGTATGCTCATAGTCTCCTCTTCGATCTCATAAACACTATCTGTCGTCGATAGGTGAAGACCAGCATTTTTCATCCCCTGAACAGCAATGTCGGTCGACCCAGCAGTGACAATAATGATAGCATGAGCTTGTCGCATGAACACAAGATGTGTATCTGTAAAGCCGAGCCTCGAAACATATGGAACATGTCGAACTCGAGCATGTCTCTTGCTGATATTCCTTCCAAGCGACTCGAATGGATCTGTATGTGGTCTCGAATTATCAGGCATTGCCATGACTGGAGTGAGTAAAAGTAGTATAGCTGACTTTGGCAATGATCGCAAAGAATCAAGTGCATCAGAGGACGATTGAACAATCTCACAGCCCATCATCATGTCTTTTGAATAATTGAAAGTAGAAGCAGTTGGAGTAACATCATCGTCCTCGGCATCTATTTGTACCTTTTCCTTCGGCATCATCAACCTGGAATGATTGTCGTGCAAGTACCAAAGTTCTCGACTTTGTCTCTACCTCAGCTGATGAGGTTGATCAGCGTGAAACGCTTGAAAGTGTCATGTAAGCGTCGTACAAAGCATGAAGAGAAGAAACGAATCAATGAACGAGAATGACTTGCCAGCGAATGAGAAAAGGTGATTGGAGTAAGAAGGTTTGGAGAGAAGTCCAGAATGGCTCGAGTGCAGATCCTGACAGATCGAGCGTGGCAGGTCAGATGTGTTTTGTAGGAGGTAAAGATATCGTCTGACAGGATGTCGCTTCATGTAGCAATGTTAAGAGAAAGGCTGTGTAGCACGACAGAATGCAGATGTGTGCGTGGACAGATCTGGTAGGTGATTCTCATGTGCGAGCTTGATTGATGGCCGAGCAAAGCCACTCACGATGTGAAAGTGGTCGCATTGTTGTGACCATGTGTACTCGTGCATGATGATTCTTCATGCCTCGAGTCTGCTGTCATGCATCGCCGCTGATTATAGCATCTAGCCTTTCCATGGTTCAGCCTTGTTCCCATCAATGCTTCGATCGCCACATGGAAGAGTATCTTGAAGAAAGCCAACTTCGTCGATGCATGTCGAGCTGAAAGATCTTGTACTCTCGTCGTGCGACTGAAAGCGTGGGTGAAAGACAAGCTGATGAAGATGGATATGCAATTCGAGCTTCGATTGGCGAGATGTGACGAGTTGCAAAGTGCCGAGGACGTGCCATTTATGCAGTGTAACTTGAGGTCAAGAGTGGAAGTCATTGTGAGGTGGAGCTTGCGTTTTGCATTATCTTGCACTTATGTCTGAGCTCGATAATGTTTTGAGCTTTCTGTTGGAGAGACTGTCGACGTTGAGTTGCGTTCATAGCTTGAGCAAATTGACCTGCTGAAGTTATTGATGTCGAGTTTGCAAAAACAATTGTAGTCCCTGTGAACCATGTCACTGTTCGGTGACATGATCCTCATGGCCATGTTTCGCACGGCATGTCTGCTGCAGGAGGCTGAAAGAATCAATGATTTTTACATTTCTTGTCGACACCTGAAGTCGTGGGATGGCTCGGCCCATACTATGAATGGGGCATCGTCATAGTTGACATTGGCATCTGTAAAACAAGTGCTGCCAATGTCACCGAGCATTCACTCACTGTCTTGTGAAATCCAAGATTGCTTCACGTCACTGCAGTATCCTTCATCAGATGTGCATCGTTCGGTCCTGCGCCAGTACTTGGTCCGTTGCTACGAGTCTCTGAGAGTGGATGTCCGTTGATGCAGCGTCTTCTATCACGACGTGGTAAAAGAATGTTCGATATATGGCACGTGAAGTGCTCTCACATTCATTCACTGTTTGGTCTGCACTATTATTGAACAAAGTTCTGCGCAGTCAACCTCATGCTATCCTAGAGACATGTCAATACAAGCGTTTGGCCCACTTTGAATTGGTTCGCAGCAGTCTTGCTCAAGGATGGATCTTCAAGGTAGCTTTGAGAATGTTGTCTTATATTCCTCTATCGAGTAGACCGTGTCTGCCTTCTCAACAATTCCCAGCAGCATGATCTTTCGCCTTATGCCTATGGCAATTCACACGCCTCGCTGCGTTGCGCATAAGTCTGCTGGGCGCTCTTGTCTTTCAGAAGCTCGGCCACTGTGGATTGATCAGATTCCACTGCTTCTCGAAGTGCTTTGCTAATGGCTTGAGCGCTCACGCCTTTTTCGATTAGCAATCGTGCTATCTCAAGCTCGCCCCTGCAAGATGCTTGAACAAGTGCTTTGTCGATGGCTTCAGCGCTCGCACCTTTGCTCAGCAATTGCGCTATCTCACGCCGGCCCCAAAACGCTGCTTTAGCAAGTGCTTTGTCGATACCATGAGCGCTCGCGCCGTTGTCGACCAGCACATGGGCTGTCTCAAGCCTGCCCTTATACGCTACTTCAACAAGTACATTGTCGATAGCTTCAGTGCTCGCACCTTGGTCAATCAGCAATCGTGCCATCTGAAAGTCAAGCTTATGCCGGTGAATTGCTTCAACAAGTGCTTCGTCGATAGCTTCAGCGCTCACACCTTGGTGAATCAGCAATTGTACTACCTCAAGCTCACCTCTTTCAGCTGCAGCAACAAATGCTATGTTGACAGCTTGAGCGCTCACACCTTGGTCGATCAGCAGTTGGGCAATCTTAAGCTGGCCGCTATACGCTGCTTGGGCAAGTACATTGCTGATAGCTCCAGCGCTTGCACCTTGATCGATCAGCAATTGTACCAATTGTATGTCGCCCCATGCAACCGCAATGCCCAGCACGCTGGGGACATCGCCTTCTCCCGTGATGATCATGTTTGCATAAGCCGCGCGCACCTCTACATGTTCGGAAAGCATCGCATCCATCAGAGCTTGTTTACGCTCTTCAGTCCAGGTCGCCTCTGATGCCTGAGCAAGCAAGAAATTCAAGATCTCGCTACGAGATTGTATTGCTGCGACTAGTAATGCGCCACTGAAGTCGTACGCTGATCTGCTGGTGATCAGCAACTTCACGACATCTATGTGACCGTTCTGTGCTGCGACTCTGACTGCTGTGCAATTGTATAGTGCTGTGCTATTTTGATATGGCAGGGACGCTTCCGTCTTTCATGCCCTTCTTGAGCAATAAGTCAACGGCTTCTGTAAGTCAGCCTCAGCAGCGAGGTGGAGAGTGCTTCTCTGGCCATAAGGCACCAGCGTATGATCTATGTTGTGTTCTAGCAACAAGTTCACTACAGCAGAATGTCTGTTGATCAGGGCATAGTATAAAGCTGTGTCTCCAGGGAGTGGCATTCCTTTGTTAATGTCGCAGACTTCAAGCAGAGCAGAGACAATGCTCTGATATCCAGCAGCAGCAGCCACAAGCAGTGGAGGTAAGCAGTCACTCCGTGGCAGTGGACGGTCAAACACTTCTCTTGGCAATAGATCATGCTGCAACACCAGCTTAAGAAGCGGCTCGTGATTGTGCGCAACAGCATAGCCTAATAGACCTCGCAGATGTGTATTATCAGTGGCATGCTTTCGATCGTCCTCTGTTTCCCAAGGGTGTACAGCTTGCACGAAATCGTGCCTCAGAGCAATATCTTCGAATATATGCCAAGACTCGTGTGCATTGCTGGCTTCCTTGGTGTGTTCGGTCCATGTTCTGATTGCATAGCTCAGAAATGCTGTGCTCGTCCTTGCTTTGGGTCGAAGAAGAGGAGTAACATTGACCGTGGGCGTTGAAGTCCTGCTTCGCCAAAAAGATCTCATGAATGATGGCAAAATAATTTAGGAGGTGGTACAATAATCGGATGCTGCTCTACCATCGCACCAACGCAAGAATGTCGAATGAGCTTGAGAGAGAGATGTGCGATGTCGAGGATGGCAGCTTCTCGAGTCGTAGCGAGCGCTTGAAATGCTAGGTCTGAGAACTCTCCGCTCGGTCGAATGTCTTTCTGAAACTTCTCATCGAACAGGAACTGTCTGACTACATCGTGGATAGGGACCAGAGTTCCATCATACTGTACGACGAGAAGATTGACACCGCCACGCTCGATATCCATTCGATTGAGCTTAATTGCGGCATTGTCGAATTCGATCATTTCGCGGATCTGCTGGATGTTTGGTGGCAAGAGTGCAGCAGCAACCCATTTGAGGATCCTTGGATTGCAAAGCAACTTTCCCTCGTGTTTGATTAGCAAACAGCGGCGAAAGAGTTTGTCGAGCTCTTCTGGTAGATAGTCCGTCATGTTCATTAGCTCTTCTTGGCTATCACAATCGCTAATGAGATCAAGCTGTAGACGGACCCAAAGGAACCTTGAAAGGTCAGCGTAACCACAAATATTGTCAGTGACATGGTTCACTCACATGCCATTAGCTTTCTCTAGCAGCTTCTCTTTCAATTGCTTCCGAAATGATGCCTCATGTAGTATCTGACCAACGTGTGACAAGCGACGAAATCGCTCATCGATGTACAGACCGATGTCTTGTCTGTTATCCCCGGCATCTATTGATATTGTGCTGATTTCTTGCGAGGATTGATTTCGCAACGGCAAACGATCTCGACACGATACAACCATCTTGCTGTTGAATATTGCGATGTTCTGCAGAAGCTCACGCTGGCTTCTGATATCGAAGCTGTCGATTCCATCAAGACAGAGAATAGCTCCTTGCAAATCTCTAATCAAAGGCGTCAGAATAGAATGAATCAAAGCGGGCACGTCTGGCACTATGTTGTCGTCGCCAAATGCTCGCTCAAGCAAGTCTACTGTCGTTGGTGAACATGGTTTCTTGCGTTGCTGTAAGGTTTGGAGGACTTGTTGAATGAAGCTCCTAATCACATCCAATGGCGATGCTCCATTGTTCTTTACAAAGTAATGAAGTAACGCCGTATTTGACTGCTTGACTTTGAGATGATCTATTATGCTTGACCTGAGACTTTTCAGTGACGATATGTGAAAGCATACGACCACGAACATACATTGCGATTGTCTTTCCAGATCCAACTGTACACACTATCAGCCGTTGAGTCACAATTAGTGTTGTACTTACTCTTTCCAGTCAGCAAGAGAACGCCTGGCTCAGATTGTTTTAGCCATGCATCGAACATGGATTGCTGAAAGATCCATTGCGTTGTATTTTCTAGTCTTCGCTTAGACCAGCATAGCAAAGTAGTGGCAGCATCGTATTGCGATATGCGTTTCATGAGCAATTCTGCCTTTCGTTTCGATTTGTCTTCGTGAACATTAGCTGGGTTCTGCACGGAGCGAAACACTACCAGTAGACTTATTCGATTTGGTGAGCTGAGATCCAAGAGTTGCGAGCCATGTATCTTGATTTGATACAGCTGGAGAAGCGGATCTGACGACCAAAGATTCTGATCCTATCAATCGCTGCTCTCAAGTTTCTCGTGCTCATAGATACGTACTTCCTGCATCTTGAGGAGTGATGTTGCGAAGAAGCTCTTTGGTCCAAGCTGCTGCTGCAGCTGCAGCGTAAGGCTGCCACTCCTTACTCTTATGCTGATCACAATAGTCGCAGATACCACGGATGACAAGACAAGACAGCTTTTGGTTCATGATTCCAGCAGTCCTCCATCTCAAATGCCATGACGTCGTCGCCGAGCTGTTTTATAATCTCATCGCGCTCGGAAGCATCCTTCATTACAAGATTACCGCTTGCAATGAGGCCATAGTGGATCATCGAACGTGTGTGATTTCTTGATGCTCTTTTCACAATTTGTTCTGCCGCTTTGACATTGTTTTTGAACACAGATGTGTAAAGCACATCCTCGCTATCAGGTCGCTCGAACGGCTGAGAATCGTCATATCCGGCGTTGTATGTACTGTATGTCGACAAGTAATTCTCAAAGTAAGAGTCTACCGGCCGAGCAGATTGTAGCTTACCAAGTCCAGATAGCAATGTTGGACCAGGTCTGTTTATATGCCCCATCAACTTCGGCCGTCCGTCAGAATTTTTCTTTCCGAAATTCGTATTGCATGACACCTCATGTGGTGGATCTCGACTTGGTTTGCTCACAACAATGTCACCGAGGCGAATGTCCTGTTCCGGAGTCCATACGCCACCAGCTACACCGACGAGCACGGCAAATTGTAGATTCTTGAACATGGAGATCATCTCAGACATCAAAGCTGCTGATGGCTCGTTTCCGATAGTTTCGACTGGACAGCAGCCCATGACTACAGCATGGCCATTGATCTTGCCAAAGACATACTGATGCTGATGCGATGAGTGCAACTTCGGTTCTTGATGTTCCTCGTCAAACATGTGTCTTGAAGCCTGCCATTCTGGCACTGGTAGCGCACAGATCCATGCGACTGTGTAGGCATGTGCAGAATATCGTTTCTTCTCTACGCAGTATCAGTCGAGCGTTTCACATCGAGGCTTTGCACAGCTGGCGCTTACCTGGCTGTTGCGCGCTCGTTAACGACTCAGCCATGACAGTCACTGCTATCTTTCAATAGCTTGACTGCGATGGTGTATCGAATTGCCGTCAGATGATAAAGTGCAAGCATGCAGATCTGTCGCATGGCGAAATAGAACAGCGCTGAAAAGTAGCAGTGTTTATAGGTCGATGATGGTGTAGGAGACAAGGTGGAATTGAAGAGCGAAATCATGCTTTAACGGCGACATGAAGCAGCGTTGTGGCTTGATACCTGCTTCCGATGAGCTCTTGCATTGGCCGACAGCCTTGTCTGCAGAAGGTAGAGGCCACCATCGAAAGTCTGCATATTGGTGGAGAATCAGGCTGTGATATCTTGTCGGACTCTGAACACTGACAATCTAGCTTCGCAAAGAGCCATTGTTGTGCCTCCTTGAATCGAGTCGCGATGGTGTTTTGAGAATCAGAAAAGACGCAGTCGAAGAGATGTGCATGTATGTCGGATGACTTTTATGACTGGAACAGCTGTTCGTAGATCTATCGTCGCATTGTCAGAGCAGCTTGTCCTCGATTCAGACAGTGGCTTTCTGTAACAGCATAGCTCAGATCGTCTTCCTTTGGTTGACATTGGTCGGACCTTGCTGCGGACTGGTCTCTTTGCTCATTGTCGTGATTCGTGCAGCCAGCTCTCGTGCTTTGGCTGACACAGTCTGATCAAGCTGCTTCGAGCGAGAGCATCGTCGTGAAGTGGTGACAGATGTTGCTGTGCGTACCTTTGATAGATGTTGGACTCGCTGATGCTTCTGTCTCAAATTATTGAGCATTGTGCGGCGAAAGGTGGCTGTCGATGGTGTTTTTCACAAACATGAATCGACAGCGAAATGTGATTCCGAACAAAACTTTGGGTGACCACATGCACGATCTCGGTTGATCCGAATACCACATCATTTCTATCATCTACATCACACATTGATGATCAACATGCTACTTCCGCCGACCATAGCGATGAGATATAACAGATTCGCCAAGACATATGGCTGATGCAATTCTCTCCAGCATCAATGCATGCATTGTCATCGTCAGCAGCGACCAGCCTGATTCATCATGATCAAGCGTTCATACGATGTAATTGTCTCTGGTCGTCAAAGCTTCGAGCAGCGGTTTCCAGGCAAGAAAAGACTGGTAGACGATACGCCAGTGATCGCACAATGGCGATGCAATCTGGTGAGTTATTGAAACAGCTTGAAATGACAATGATAACAGCTGACAATATGATTGCAGACTGGTCTCTCAAGCTTTCACAACCTTTATTTCGCTGCATATGGTGCCGAGATCTATATCTACAGACCACTCTTTCCTAGTCAAAGTCTCGAGCAGTCATGTCTGATCATACCTTCTCGTCCATCATCGTGTGATCTGCATGGCTACTTGGATGATCGACACCCTGATCACATCAACAACATGATCGTCACCTTGCTTGGCAATGAAGAAGTTGTGGCAATTGTCAGAGACAATGGTGATGTTGATATCTTCTTGACTCGGCACATCGTCCAGACAATTCAGCAAAGAGAAGAATCTGACCTTGACGTTGTGGCTGACGAAATTCGTCCAATGTTTCAACGCAATGTCGGCATCAGTGCTTGGGGTATTGCGATTCATTCAGCAGCCAGAATCATCGCAGTCAGCAGTAACAAGCATGAAGTAAGCATCTTCAAGTTTGCTCTCAGTCAGATTGAGACAACAAGTGATAATGCAGAAGTGGAACAAGAACAAGACTTTGATCGGCATATTGATGTGACTGAGCAAGTCCTCAACGGCACGGCCAATATACCACATATCGCTTTCTGTAACACTGGAGACGATCCAGAAGCACGATGGCTCTTGACAACAGACATCGAAGGAGAATGTCGAATCATTGATCTTCATGCTTTGAGATCTGTGCAGTGCTTCTCATTTGGACGACAAGCATTTGATGCATATAGTCAAGGCTACAACCGACTAAATGCCGGCTGGACTATCATGTTTCTAGATCCTCGTTCATTTCAATTCGAAGAAGAAATGAACGCAGCTATTGGCATGCAGCATGACGAGAATCTTCCTGATGCGAAAGGGAATTCATATATTTGGGATCTCAGCAAGACAACTCGGCATCTCACAGATGTGTCAAATGCATTCATCAAGCACAATTCCAGTCAATTCCACAAACGATCTCGAGTTACTGCATCGAGAGGTAGATCCATACCGATAACGAGTCTGCTTGAAGACTATGACGGACCAATGAACTCTTCTACAACAGACTACGAATTTACGCTCGATGCAAGCGAAAGCAATAGTCCTTACACAGAGAATGCTGAAACATCGCAAGACGAGAGTGACGAAGGTGTGTCACTTCTGGAATCTGTATATCCATATGTTGTCGATGATCTCGACGATGACGATGACGAAGGTACAGAAGATACTACGCCGGCCAATGCAATGTACAACGGTGAGCGAATCTGTGGTAACTTTCCACGCTTTGCAGAGACAACACCTCTTTGTGATGGTCTACCTTGTCCGATCTTTCACACTTCCATTCGCAACGTATATATGCTTCAACCGATCAACAATGCTACACAAGAACATTGGAGACCACCATTTGTTGGTCTTGCAGCGCCGCTTAGACAATCTATTCAGATCGACTATCACAGCCTCAACAACTTCGAGAGACTCAATATGTGCGCATACTCTGCGAGTCTTGGTGTTCTTGCTGTTGCATCTCAAAAAGGTAGAGTGATGATCTTTGCTTTGATTAAGACATCACAATCTATTCAGTCTCGCGGCATGGAAGGTCCTTTTCGAATGATATATGCTCTTCGAGTCGAAGCTATTGTTCCATTCAAGTCGCAAGAAGAACAGAATTTGCGACCGTTTTTACCATTGCATGGTCTTGCTCTTGGTCCAATGCAAGGTAGTGAGCATTTGCCGGATAGTAAGAAGAGATGGCGATTGATGCTGATGTATCAAGATCACTCAATCTTGAGCTATGAGATTGCAAGAAAGGAGCAAACCGATATTGCAAAAGACATGAAACTGACAGTGATATGATCAAAACTGTCGCCAACCTTCACCACCAACAAGCATTTTAGAAGCTTGCTCTGAGATCTTTTCAGAATTATCAATCCAAGCTTGAGTTGCGTCTAGCATCTTCTCAACACCAAACTTCTGTCGACAGAACTCGATCAGACCTTCAATCTCTCGCTTGCTTTCAGCTTGAAGAGATTCGAGATCGCCAGACTTCTCTTTTCTCAGCTTCTCGATTCGTCGAATGAAGTCTTTTCCACCTTCAAGACCGCCATGCTCAGACCAGACATGCTTGAAAGCATCAGAATCAGCTACATCACCATACCAAGCTTCAGCATTGCGATAATCTCCTTCAATTCGATGGAGAAGACCATGGATGTACATCGCTTCGTAAGCTGGCTTGCTTTGCATGTGTCGACAGAGAAAGTGTGCAGATGGAAGATCATTGTTCAGAATATGGAGCAATGACTCGAGCGTTGGATGGACATACAGTTCTGCAATCTCATTGCTCATTTGAGGATCATGAGGATTTGCAGATGGACTTGGTAGGACTGGAAATGGTCTGTCTTTGGTGAGCTTTTGATACACTGTGTCGAAATTTGATGATGCTGTAGAAGAAGCATTGCTCTGACCAGTATATACGGATGTCGGTGCCATCTCTATCACAACAATCGTACAAACAAGATATAAATCTGAGGTGGTAATGAATGCTCATCTATCGTGCTGTTGAAGACGTCTCGAATGGCATCGTCATCGAAACAAGCTTGTGGGTCTAGTAGCATTGGTCGACCATTTCAAGTCCTTCTTCATCTCACAACCATGAAATCTCAATGAACACTATCATCGCATCAAGCAATCGTGAGGTCGTTACACGATCGTGTTATGAGATACTACAAACCGCGCTTTTGTTGCTCTAGAGTCGCAAATTTCAAGTCGTTCCAACCACACGTATGACAGCCCAGCATTCCACTTCATACAAAAGCGACTTCTTCGCCAGACCCGCAACACCAAGCACAGTATCCGGAGGACGATGACCTTCAGCTTGTCTATCCATCATGTCAATCCACTTCTGTTGCCAACCTCGATCAATAAGATCCAATTGATCAAGCTTCTCATTCCCAGTATTGACAACGATATAGTGTCTGACATGCACAACATCCTTCAAGCTAGCTCCAGCTGCAGTGAGAGCATTGCTGAGATTGTAATAGGCGAAATCAACTTGTGTTTGGAATGAATCTGGAACTTGGCCATTTGCATCAATTCCGACTTGACCTGCTATTGTGATGATTCTTCCGCCTTCAGTAGGTACCCGGGTCACGGCGACTTGATGATAGCTTGGAGGTGGTGTTGGCACACCTGGTGGATTGAAAGTTTGGATTAGCTTGAATGCATTCTTGAATCTGTCGGTGAATCCCATCTTGATATCTCGCAATGATCGTGTTGGACTGTGAGTGTTGTAAGATCAATCACACGTATATGTACATCAATTCATTGGAACTATGTCATGGTTCTTGGCTTGTCATCCTCTGGAATCATTCGACCTCTTGGCTCTGCAGCTCCATTGATGCGGCTGAAGCAATGATTAGCAAGCTTGACTGCGACATGCTTTTGTCGAAGAGTAGCTCTCAACTTGCACACTTCGTGTCTTCTACACAGGATGCATTGCGGACTTCCAAACAGCGTCCTCGGTCCCATTTTGAGATTACTTCCTACTACGATCGCGTAGGAGCACGACCGCGCGATCGTCTATCCAAAATGAGTTCTTGATAGGGCCGCGGAACACCAGATCTGAGATCGACGTCATGCTGATCGTCATAGATCCAGCTATTCTCAGCAAAATCTCATGCATCTTGGGAAACACATAAGGCAGTATTACCTTCCTTGATTGTATAGCCAAGTGAAAGGTTGGCATCTGCAGTCGCGTGCCGAGAAAAGCTTGCTTTTATTCATCTTGTTTCGGGCGTGTCTTGGATTGCTTGTTTTTGACATCTCTACCTCAAATTTTCCTGTCGCGAGCTTCATTGCTTACGTTGAGGAGCGAAGATGGTTGGAAAACGACAGCAGTTTAACGACTACGGCAGCTTCAATGCAACTTCACATCGTCCATCACACGGCCAGATCAATGGAGTCTCACGAGCAGCGGCTTCGAACGGCGATGTAGAACATGGTCCTAGCGACAATGACAAGCAACAAGCAAACGGCAATGCAAGACCAAAGCCATCACTTTTCAGATTCCGAGACGCAGCAGACACAAAAGTACAAGATGAAAGAAGAGAAGAGCTGAAGAAAGCATTGCTCAGTGGAATCGACAGAAACGAGCTGGAGAAGTTTCGCAAATCGGATGATGAGCTCAAGGCAATCAAGAATAAAAAGGTTCGAAGTTCTACGAAGAGCAAAACAACGCCTGAATGACTGGCTCGAGTTGATGCTGTGGTCATGGCTGTTGCTGATGATGTGCTTGAATCGATGGATCCAGATCCAGATCAAGATGGACATAACGAAAGAAGTGGTGGTATACAAGCTGTGGAAGGACATATTACTGAGTTGCTTCCAGAGGAAGAGAAGAAGATCGAAGAAAGGCTGAGAAGAAGGCGAAGATTGCCATCAACGTCAATGTCATTGCCAATGTCCTGCTCGTCATCGCAAAGTTGATTGCTTCCTTCTCATCTGGCTCACTATCGCTTATTGCGTCGCTGGTCGACTCAGTGCTTGATTTGATATGCACTCTCATAGTCTGGACTACGAACAAGCTTGTACAATGGAGATTGAACACCTTGCAACGAAAGTTTCCTGTTGGAAAGAAGACGGCTCGAACCACTTGGAATCTTGGTATTCAGCAATATCATGGTCATCTCATTCCTGCAAATTTTGAAGGAATCTGTTGAGAAGCTTATGCCAGGCGAAGGAGAAGCGAAGATGCTTCCAGCTGTGGCTGTCGGTGCACTTCTCGCAACTATCATTGTGAAAGGAATCAATGGACTTTGCTGTATACCAATCAAGACCACTCAAGTCCAAGCATTGGTACAGGATGCGAAGACTGATGTTGTCTTCAACAGCTTGTCTCTACTCTTCCCAGTGATTGGATACTATGCGGATGCATGGTGGTTGGATCCAGTTGGTGCTGGTCTGTTGTCACTCTTCATCATCTATGATTGAGCGAGACATGTTTCGAGAATGTCACTCGTTTGTCTGGTCAAGCACCGTCTGACAAGCTTATGAAGAAGCTGATGTATCTTGGATATCGCTTCTCGCCGGTTGTTGAAGGATTCAAGTCAGTTACAGCTTATCACGCTGGTGATGGTATCTGGGTGGAATATGACATCTTGATGAAAGGCGACACCAAGCTTGCAAGAACTCATGATATTGCTGAGACATTGCAGTATTGTGCGGAAGGATTGACTGATGTTGACCGATGCTTTGTCAGTATCGATTATTCCATCAGTGGACCAAGTGGTCACAACACTGATTAGTTTGAGATTGTAAAATGGCATAGAAATTGCATAGCAGCATTGTATTGTAATACGTTGTAGACGATTCATCGTCGTACAATTTGGTATTCCTCCAACTATCTTCTGCTTGCAAATACTGATCGACCGTGACCTCTGCCAATAACATCGAATCCTTCGTCTTCAGACCTGATGTCTACTGATGGCTCATCTCGCCAGATCTCAATTTCGTCCAGATTTTGCTTCTTCGGCCCATCTGAGCTACTCTAATCGCTTGTGCCATGTCTCCAGTCTCGAATAGAATCATCTTGCTGACACTCTTCCGCGACCTGCCACAAACGAGGGTAGAACTGATCGCCATCTTCGGTTGATGAAGCCATATTCTGTTCGGGAACGAGTGCCAACCTTGGCTCATATTTCCGTACAGAACGAGCTGTGATTGTTCGAAATTGTTGTCTTGATATGTATGGTGGATTCGAGATCAGTATGTCCGTCTTTAGAGCTGCTTGTACATTCTTCATGTTTTCGGTGTTGAAGATATCTGCTTGCAAGAATTGCACGCATTGCAAGGCAGCAACAGACGCATGGTCCTTTCTGCTCAGACTCTCAGCAAGCTGCAGCTTCCTGTTTTCCTCAGCTAGGCTCAGTGCTTGTGTAGAGATGTCAACTCCGACGCAGTCGAGCTTCACAGCCGGACAATTGTTGATGAATTCATGCTGGAATAGAAGAGGTATGCAGCCACTGCCAGTACAGAGATCAAGCACTCGTAGCTCAGCGCTGCCGTTGCCTTTCCGCAAGTGAGCGAAATGCTTCTGTGCTCGTTCGACCAGACACGTAATTGATGCCGCTGTCTCTTGCCTTGGAATCAAGACTCCAGGCCGACACCTTAGATTCAGATCTCCAAAGTATTCGTTGCCGATGATGTATTGCAATGGCTCTCCTCTCGCTCTTTGCAAGACTAGTTGCGAGAGCAGTGAACGCTGATCATGTTTGCTGGACTGGTGTTGAATCTCTGCAACATGCTCGCGAAGCCATCTCAGCTCATTCTGCGCAGAATTCAAGCCTCTGCATATCGGTAGCAGTCTTGCGAGTAGTGAATCAAGTTTGTTGACTTGTCGTATCAATGCAGGAGTGATTCGTGGCATGCAGATGCTCGATGCAATAATAAATGAGAGATAGCAGAAGTTGTTGGTGATGAGCTGAAGTGAAGCTGTCGACGAACTTGGTCTTGGCAACTTCACCATAGAACACGTGCCACAACGTTGTATTGACAAAGTCAGGGAGTCAATCCTACAACAAAATTGTATCGCTCGTAGAAAATGGATGCCAAGTCAAGTCAATAACGATATCACTTTTGATACTACAGCCTAATGCTTCTCAATTGATGTGTTTTTCATCATGCTGGAACTGCTTTGGCTACTTTCACACAGTGAGACAGTTCTCTATTGAAGTTGAAAATACTCGCAAAGTTTGATTCACATAACAGCTAACTGCAGCTGTTCCTAAGAGAAATGATGCATTCAATCATGAATCAAGCACTATCCAATATTGAGCACCTTGTCCAGCGATGCTCGGCCAATACGCAACCGCTTCAATCTGGTAAAACTCTTTCATCGTCTCCTTATGCTAGGTATGCCTCGTGAGTCTCTTCCGCAATTTCGTCAAAAAGTGGCTTGCAGAGAACCAACCAGACAAGGGCAAGCAACAGACTTGTAAGTTCTGTAAAGCACATCAGTCTTTGCTCTCAACGAATGACACAGTAACTTACACCTTGGCAAACTCATCGGGAACTTTGGTCAGTTTGTCAAAGTTACCTCCAACAGCAGCCATTGATTCAATGTAGATTGACAAAGCTCTTCCAACGACACATACCAAAACACAGCTCCTTCTACAGTGTTTGCGGTTGTCAGAAGACCATGATTGAGCAGCAAAACCGCCTTCTTCTTCCCAAGAGCTTGAGAAATATGTGTTCCTTCGTCACCTTCAAGAACAATGCCTTCGAAGCCAAGAGTTGCAATATCCTGCATCGTCGTTAGAAGAAGCATAGAAGATCGAGCGAGACTCTTACATCATGAAAACATGCAGGCATCCTGCGACAGGATTGGGAAATCAATGCCGAGAGCCGAGAAAGCTCTTCCATGAATGGAGTGCGAATGGGCCACGCAGATTACATCAGGTCTTGCTTCGTGTACTGTTTCATAAGGTGAGCTGACAGCATCTCTTTGCAAAGGAGAGAAGACGTACCAGCCACATGGATCATAATAGCAGCTCTGTTGATGAGACGGTATCTACCAGCCTCAATCACATTACCTTCATGGTCGACTCTGACTAGATCACTTCTGCGTATAGTGGAGAAGCTCTGACCGAAAGCATTGAGCCATAAAGTGTTTGGCTCAACAGGATCTCGACAAGAAATATGTCCTGCAACACCTTTTCCAAAACCTTTTGCGCCAAAGATTCGGAATGCAGCAGCAAGACGACCTTTCAGATATTCACGTTCTTTGTACGGATCATCGAAAGATGGTGGTTGTGGAAAGCCTCCTCCATATTTTCCAATGTCAGGCTGTTCCATTGCAGAAGGCTGCTGTGAGGTTGGTCCAGCACGAGTAGCGTGACCAGCTGCTCCAAGCAGAGGTTGTGCATGTGTATGTTGGTGGAGAGCCATTGTGATTGTATGTGTCTTGGAAGATGTGAGTTGGACTTTTCTGGGCAGCTATGAGCTGCATCTCTTAAGTATATCCATTACTTGAGCTCGTCTGCTCCACCGGCAAGTATCGCATGATGTCTTCAGCCTTGTCAGGTAATTGTCTGTTGAATGATTGGCTCCATCATATGTGTAATGCGGTAGTTGCGAAGTCTTTGTGCCTAAATAGGTGAAGGAAGCGACAAGCTTTAACGGTGAAGTGCTATAAGCCGCAGGAAGCTTTGGTGAGCTTTGTCAGCATGTATGTGTAAGCTGGATATCGATCAAATGCTCCAGCTATGGTTGTTGATTGACTGCTTCAATGTACAAAGAATAGATCGCGGATGTAGTGAACCAGAATGCAGCTCGGTGCGTCGGTATATGCATAACAGCAGTGTTATCGCTCGTCATCGCCAAAGTTATCCAGTGAACATGGTAATATCTCAAATCCAGCTTCGGCCGGGCGATATGTATAAGTGGAATTGTAGCATCTGATATGAAGTTGATGCGAAAGCAGATCAGCAGTGCACTACTCTCAGACCAGGCTCGCTTGACTTTACCGGTATTCATCGCCTAGCGACAGCAATGTCGTACAACGACTATTCATGCTTTCGCATCACCGTGGACAGTGGTATAGCACATGTTGTGCTGGATTATCCACCACTCAATCTTCTGGATGAGGTTATGTCCAAGGAGTTCGACCAATTGACACAGCAAGCTGGAAGCTGATAGCGCAGTCCGAGTCGTAGTGCTTTCAAGCGCCATTCCAGAATTCTTTATTGCACATTCTGGACTCTCAAGAGTTGTAGCTGGAGCCAAGAAGATAGAAGATGTATCGACAACCCAGAACTTTCGATTGACTCAGATTCTTGGCGAGCGTCTCGAAACATGCCGAAAGTGACAATTGCAAAGGTTGAAGGTCGAGCTCGTGGTGGTGGAAATGAGATTGCTATTGCTGCAGATATGGTGTCGCTGCCAAGGAGACTGCACTTTTTGGTCAGCCAGAAGTCATGGTTGGCGTAGTACCTGGTGGTGGCTCGACACAACGACTCCCAGCTTTGATTGGAAGAGGTCGCGCTATGGAGGTATTGCTTGGTGGAGAGGATTTCACTGCCACTCAGCTGAAGAGTATGGACTCATTAACAGAGCTTTGAGTGCTGCAGAGCTTGGTCCGTTTGTTGAGAAGCTTGCTAAAAGAATTGCCTCGTTTCCTGCACACACAGTAGCTGGAATCAAGGCTTCTGTGAATCTTGGAACTCAGGCATCTTTGCCAAGTGGTCTGTTAGTGGAAGCTCATCAAGCAGATCTTGTGGTCGCCAATGATATCACTCGCAAGAGAGTTGCTGAAGGTTTGAGTTTGGGTATTGAGAAGGTTGAAGGAGAAATTGACTTGCCATCTTTTGCGAGTAAATTGTCGCCTCCATCATGAATATGAGCAATCTGTAGAACTTTTCGATTCATCGACTCTGTCACCTTACTCAACCGTATACAGAAGATCCTCAAGCTGCAACGTTAGCTTCGGTTCATGCAGCAGCACAACCATCATCCATGGAGGAAGCCATTGTACAGAGCCATCACACTTGACAATGTCAGCCTCAGACGGAGATCTGATCGACGAACAAGTCGATTGTACAGTATGCGATGTTGAAGTGCGATCTTCATAAGGTGAATCGTATGTGATCTCATCTTGCCTTCGCATCTTATGCTGCCATCAATACCAGTTTTGTATTCATCGCGACTAGGAACTGGTCTGATTCGATTTCCCACTGATGACACTTGCGCCATACTTGCAAACCGAGTGCATGAGCATGACACTTGCATGTTGAGTAAAGAGAAGAAGGTGGAATGATGATTGAAGCGGTACCTTAGACTTTCATGATGCTGCAATTTGATGATCGCGCGACAGGTTCGCGTTTGAGCAGACGCGTGCTCTGAGTATAGCTACCGGTATGCATGAACTTTCTCATCAGCATCTATAGACATATGAGAACGACAAATCAGCATCAAGGATGTAGATGGCACAGAAGACATCGTTGAGTCTCAAGATATCGCACAAGAAACACCACCTGACGATGTTTTCATCGCTCCATCGATTAACAAGCCAGCCATCTTATCAGGCAAGAGCTACACATATCATTCGCCGATTCCAAAAGTGATCAAAGCAGATCTCTCAACAGAATGCGTTCTTGGAGTTGATGAAGCAGGAAGAGGTCCAGCAATTGGTATGTCCGAAGTTCTGTTTGGCATGTTCACTGCTGATATGTTTAGGTCCTATGGTCTATGGTCTCTTCTATTTGCCAATTCCTCAACATCACAGCTTGCTTGCTGAAACTCATCACTTCGACGACTCAAAAGTTCTGACACCAATCGTCCGATCACAATTGATGGAGAAGATCTCAAACACCAGTAACTGATCTGTTCGAGAACTGTGGCTGGGCAACAAGAATCATGTCTGCTCGAGACATTTCCGCCGGACAGCTGCAAGCATATCAAACATACAATCTGAATGCACAAGCTATGGAAGCAACAATACAACTGATCCAAGAAGTGCTTGATTCTGGTGTCAATGTCAGAGAAATCTACATTGATACGATCGGACCACCAATTACATATCAGAAGAAACTCGAGCGAATCTTCCCAGCACAACGTATCACAGTTGCAAAGAAGCTGATAGCTTGTATCCTTGCGTATCTGCTGCTTCAGTCTGCGCAAAAGTTACTCGAGATGCTGCTTGGAAGTGTTATTCGAAGCACAAGCCGATACTGATGTTTCCTGGGGATCTGGATATCCATCTGATGCTCGATGTGTGGACTGGTTGAAGATGAATATGGATCTGTCTTTGGCTGGGGAAATCTTCTCGTTATTCATGGGGTACTTGCAAAGAATTGCTTGAATCACACAAAGCTCCTTGTGCTGCTAATTGGCCTGGTGAAGATGATGAACCAGATACCATGAAGTTGACGTCTTTCATGTTCAATTCTGACAAGCCGAAGCAAGATGAGCTCACTTCGTGGTTTGGCAATAGAATGTTGCGTCAAGATACTTTCGTGTGAGCTGATCATCATCGCTCAAGTGAGCAGATTCCTCGATCGGAACACAAATGAGAGTGATTAGCCAATCTTCGACTGCACAACGCCTTTATCCTCAGCACCATCCACACCAAAGATTTGCTCATCAATTACTGGCATTGCATCTTCAGGAACTGGTGGTCCAGTGAAGTGCTTTCGACCACGCACAGCATACCAAAAGACGCTGAAAGATGCAAAGCCAACGAACACGACACTGGCGTAGTTCATGTTTGATGGTGTGACTGGAGACTCACTGCATGCAGAAGAGAACGATCGCAAGAGTGATCCAGCATAGACAGACCATGTTGATCACAAAGCCGAATCTTCCAAGCGAGAATGTCGATGTTTTTACAAGCTGCCGTCCACGCAGTACTGAGACAAGAATTGGCAGACCATAACCACAAGACAAACAAATGGTGCAACACCGGTGAAGCTGTTGAATGCTGCGGTAGATCCGAAGTATATCAGACCAAGCCAGACAATCGACGACTGTGGAAAGCACCCAGTCCCCATAGTGGTATTCCAAGTGTCTTGTTTGTGCTTCCAAACCATCGACTACCAGGAATAGCACCATCTCTTGCAAAGGCATAAGTACAACGACTTGCAGCGGTCAATGCTCCGGTTCCAGCAAAAAGGAGAATACCCAAGAGCAGGAATAAAAGACCAAAACCACCAGCTGCAGATCCTGTGACAATCTTGAATAACAGTCCAATTGGCTGTCCAGAAGCAGCATTGAGAAGAGTCTTGACATCTGGCAAGACGAAGATGATCGGTATGAGGTAGACAATACCTGTGAGACCTGCTGCTGCAACAGATAGAACCATAGCTCTAGGTACTCTCTCTTGCTGGATTCTGAACTTCCTCGCACATCGATGCTACAAGACCATAGCCAGTCAAGGTGTAAGCTGCTGAAGGAGGCCGACAAGAATGCCCAACCATCTGGCCAACCTGAAAGGCTTGCATCGTAGTGGCCGAATACGAAAGCTCCGCTATGCTTTTGATCTGACATGCTGAGCAAAGTAACGAGAATGATCACCACGCTTGCTGCGGTCCAGAATATGCAGATCTTGTTGATGAGATCAAGATATCGAGCAAGAAAAGCATTGATGAGAAAGCACACAAGCATGACAGCCCAAAACATCAATACCGTCTGCCATGGTTCTGGAGTGAAGTCTTCTCGCCACAGACTGATAGCACTGAGAATGAGTTGACCTCCAGAGAAGTTGATAGACATGTGACAGTCCAATTTCCCACCAAATTCAACCATCCACAAATCCAGCTTGCAATCGGTGCCCATTCCTTGTTTGATAGCATTGCTGACCAGTAGTATGGACCGCCACTTGTAGGAAAGACTGCACAGATCTCTGCTAGAGAGGATGCTATGCTCAGCGATATGAGTGAGACCAATACCCATCCCCATATTATGGTGACGCATTGTCCGTCTGTCAATGTGATGTCGAGCGTTGTTGATAGACCAAATGGTACTGCCATGATTGCAAATGACATTCCGAGAATGGAGAGCATGCTGAGATGTCGTGGTAGATCAGATTGGTATCCCATCTTGCTCAAGTCTGCATCAGCAGCTGGATTGACGGAGCTGCGTCGTCGTTGGATTGTACTTTCTGCCATTGTCGCCATAGCTTGATTTCGCTTGGTCTTTGAGTTTCTGAGCAGTGTAGAAATCTGAGTTACAACTTGATAAGTCGATATCGGCAAGCAGTGGCCAGAGCTGTTGCGACTTCTCTTATCTTCAAGAACTCCACATGATGGAAGCCGCCAGCATACAGTTGAGAGCGTGCACAGTCTTGCCAGCGACTGTTTGGCGATCCGATTGCGACTGGTAATGTAGTCTCGCACACAGAGCTCAAGATTGACTCGTTGTCATGAGACATGGCAATGGTCGCTAGTAGTCGTTCATCGAGAAAAGAGGAGTCGACGACGCCAAGAACACTACGTGCTGCCAAGTCTCGCTCACTTTGACTACATGATAAGACCTTTATTGTTAAAACATTCGGCTGGGAATTTGTTGTGGACATTCACACAAGAACAAGATTGTGAATCTAAAGGTGGTCCACAATCAATCATACAAGTATCACTCTGCCGAGCACAACGATACACAGTCGTGCAGCAAGGCAGATAGCCATGTTTCTGATACGAGCCGTAACATCACCAGTGACGGAAGCCTAAGTATCCGACTCAACTATGCCTAGCCAACATCGCTCTATCTCGCTCTTTCTTCATCATCGTCTTCACAGCCTTTGCATAATCCAAACTCATCGGCCATTGACTCAATTCCACAATCTCATCAGCCAACTCTCTCGGCAGACCTTTCTGCATCAACATCCATACCAATGTCTCAAAGCACCATTCATGCTGCTGTGGTCTGACGTTACTCGTCGAACATATGCGATAGTTCGGATCCACCAGGTGTATCTTGACGAATCGAAAACGACCTGATCTGTCACTGTCCACTAAGCTTGTCTCAATCTTGTGCTCGACGCAGTTCGAAAGGGTCAAAAGTCTTCCTTGTGACATAATCACAGTGCCAGTCTCTTGAAATTTGAGCCGTGCTCCAGTAGGACTTCCTAAGGCAAACACTGCTGCGATTGCCTCTGTTTCGTACTGGTATCCGTTGTTTCTGAGCCGAATCTCCTCAGGTGAATCTTTTTGGCAGAATACAGGACCTTGACCTCTTTCATATCGATAGCATTGCTGTATGCTGGCGTTTCTTGTCGAAAGCTGATCTTAGCTACAAACATTCTCAACATCAAATGCATAGACTGATGTTGCTACGATGTGTTCGTTGAGAATGCCTTCATGTTGCCATGATCCGTCGTGCTGATCATGAACACCACTGATCTGTACAATCACTTGCAAGCCTTTGTCACGAAATGTCTTCTCCAGCTCAACCTCGTATCGCTCATGAGTCGGAGGTAGATTAGCAGGACTACTAGGCTTCGCTGTGAGATCATCTTAATCACTGCTCGATCGACGTTTCTTCCAGCCTTCCAATCTGCATATGAGAACGATACACCTGGATCAGGATGCTCATAACCACCAGATCTTATCCACTCTTCTTTGCGTATTGGACTCTTTTCAGCCAAAGTAGGTGGTGGGATCGGAGACTCCAGCACAGTATTTGACGGCACTCTATCCAACCAAATCCAATCTCTCGCAATGTACTCAGCTCTCATACGTTGACCAAATGCTGAACAACAACTCTCTGGTCTACCAGCATTAATTTGCTCTCTTGCCCAAGCTAGTGTTTTCTTCTTGAACTGTATCATCTTGTTCTGTTCTAGTTCTACCACTGTTTGCTCGTCCTTCCAATTTGCACCAAAGTGACGATACGTAGTGGTGTCCTTCCGGTTTGAGTTTGGTGGCCAGTATTGTGGTCTTCGTTATGTCGATCTGGGTTACCTCTGACAAGACAGGCATTCCACATGGGGATGCTGGCAGAAATGATCTTCTCAATATCTCTGTACACTGCTCTGTGATTTGGATGGAGATTGTTGATATATGAATCGATACGCACGTCAACGCCATTGTCACCAACAAAATCGACATCGCAAGGAAGACGTTGATACTGCGTGACCTAGATAGATTTCAGCATCAGTTGTTGAGGACCACGAAGCGGTGTTGGCCATATACGATCTGTTAGGCCAAGCTCGATCATGAGATGAGCGTTCAGCTGCAGGTTTGGTTGTTCATCTGTCATCTGACTATGATTTGTGCTGATCAGCATATCCGCCGGAGAATTCTTCGTAAGTTTAAGAGGAGTATGTTGCACTACATGTGTGGTGCCATAGATCAGAGGATGAAGATCTGGATCGACTATGCTGTAGAGGCCGTCATCGCCGTCATTCTCAATACCTCCAACGCAGGACAGATAAATGAAGAGAGAATGAAGTTCTGATTGCAGACTCGTTGCAACATCCGGAGCAACAAGTCGATCCGTCTTGCAAGCACATGTACCAGCATCAGCGACTCGCACAAACCAGAGTCTCGAAAATCAACTGCCTTATCTCGAAGCTCTGCCAAACACCAAGACCATGCTGCTTCAGTGATGAAAGGATATTGCTGAGCTGCACAGGTCGCCCATTCTGCAGCAATCGCATCGTCAAAGATGTCTTTGTCCCAATCATCCTTATCTGTGATGTGATCCATCGCTTTGAGCATAGCTAGCTCACGAGCTGTAATAGCTGGTGCTTGCTGATATTCATTGATTCCGTGTGCGAAACGATCTCTGGCTTCAAGTTCATGCTCGATCGGTAGGCCAATACCAGTCACAAGCAGTGGCGAGTCATCGTCGATGCTGATCATCTTGTTCTTGAGAGTTGTGGACTTCGGAAGATGCCGTTGTAGATATAGCAATCTGTAGATTGATATTCTGGTGCCTAGACATGCTCAAGTGATTTCAAATAAGGAATAGCTTTTTTGAAGACAGGAAGGATCCATTTGAAGGTGGAATGCCAGATCAACATCCGATACGACTGATAACTTCCGACGATGAGATGAGCTGCGGATGTGTTGGCGATGTCAGAGTGTTGCAGACCAGAACACGATTTGAATCGATGTGAAATGCCCGCAGGACTTCTGTTACGGGACTGTGCTGCTGAGCTGGTCCATGCGACTACATTTGCTCAAATTCTTACCTTACCTAGGCTCACTTGCTCTCGCTTCCTCTTTCTCCTTCTCAACCTCCACCTAATCTCAGAGTAGCTACTTCAGCAAAGCCTTGCTCTAACACGATGACATCTCTCAAAACTTGTCACCAATGATCGATCCTCAAGACCTCATTGATTTCGAATATTCTCACACGAAGCAGACGTAGTAGCTGGCTAAAACACATGCATGAATTAGATACATGGAAGCTCTAAGGCCCTCAAGCTTCGTACATTCACAGACAGAAATTGTGGTAGTGGACATCCAGCCAGAGTCTTGGCCATGCTGAAGAGCTTCGAACCATCCCCGGTATGCCATACGGAGCTGATCACCAATATTGTGTACAGTTTTGTGATGAACTATACTCCCGGACGACCGACAGAGATCAGGATAGCGTCAGTGGTACTTTGTCATGTAACGATGAATGAGCAATGGTGGTGAAGCAGAAAATGCTGCGGAGATAATGAAACAGATGCAATGATGCCTCGACACGCCAATGCTACGAGTGCAGACTACTTGAAACCTTGGCAGCTGGAGAATTAGAAAATTGCCAATGAAATGCGCTTCTATCGCAGAGCTATATAACAACATAATTCCTGCCATGCTCTCCTGCTAACCTGCCAGCACAGATTTGAACACTGTTGTCCAGACCGGTTGCAATCAATAAACCCAGTGCCATCAAGCGATCGCGACCTCGCCAGCAAGATACGCAGACCACGTTCCCAAACTCTACATCAAGACCGTAAAAGACAAGCTCATGAAAATGGCTTAGGATGCTCGAAAACGATCTTGTTTCCTACTTTCTTGTCCGACTTGACGTAGACTTGTTGGGAGAGGTCAACATTGTCGGTGCCGAATAGCTTTTCCTTTGGCTTCTTGGTACAGACGCTAATGTCAGGAATCTCCTGGAAGAGAGCTCTGCAGTACTCTTGGAAACTAGCCAGAGAGTCAGAGGTAGCACATAAGATAGATGCAATAACTTACGGAGCGCCAACGAAATGCATTTCAAGCCATTGGTTATAACCAACACCAGCGCGCAAGTAAGCTTGAGTGATAGATCCTCCTTGGCCTACAACATCGGTCAATTATGAGTTCTCTTGACAACAAACGATCGAGACTTGATCGCACGTACTTCGTTGTTGCGCATCAGTAGCTGGAACAGTAAACCGGCGTCCACCTGCGCTTGCTGGTAGCTGCAAACTGCGGAATGGAAATTCTTCCGAGCTCGTGGTGCTAGGATTGATCTGTGATGTGTGACGGTCGGAAAGATTGGCAGCGTAGAACTGATGCAAAGAAGATCCAGAGTCGGTATAAGCTTGATCGCCAGCAGCTTCACTCGGCTGTCGTTGGCTATTGAATCACATCAGCTACGGTCAGAGCATCATTCGTCAGTCAAAACTTACTACAATGTGATTCCACCAAGCTCACACAGCGCGATTCGGCAGTCTTCTTCTGCAATGTCTTCCCAACCAGTGATGTCGAAGTTCACATGGTATGGATTTGCACTCGAACCGAGTGGAGGTGTACGCTTGTCCAATGATGCTTCATCGTCTTTG